>APFE030744683.1:18781-43826 GCA_000404065.3 Pinus taeda
CACCATGGCTTTCTGTAATCAATATGAGTCTATCAACACTCAAACATACCTCCTTTGCAAGTCTTAAACCTCAGCTCTACATATCAAGCTTTGAAAATGAGAGAAAGTCCTTAAAAATCTCTAAAACTCTAGTTTCGCACCTTCTCTTAGCATTACCTGCAGTACCGCACCCATTGGTCATGTCCCCTGCATATATGACTGCTCTGTATCTGCATTTATGGGTGCGAACCCCTGTAAAAGTTAAAAAGGCACAAGTTTATTCTTAAAAACTCACTTTGAGTCAATTCTCGAAGCTTCTACAGGGAATCTTGCGCTGGCAAGTTCGCTCCTTGAGGGTGCATGCATCCCATTCCTTAAGGAGCTAACCCCTTGATGTGAGGAGCTTATCCCCTTGAAGGAGGACTATATCCCTTCAATGGTGGACCTGTAACCTTCTTCCCTTGCACTATAAAATGAAGCTTTGGGCTGGTTACTAGGGAGGTTGAAAGCTGAATATTTTTTAGGGCAAATGCTACTTGAACTTAGTCTTCCTAATTGAGCTTTTGAGAGGAGAGATTACATACCTTTTGATCTCATTGGGAGGAGAGTGAGGCTTGTCAAAGTAGAGGAGATTCTTGCTTGGACCCTGGGAAGAACTTGTAGAACATCAAGGCACCAAGGTTGTAAAGTTCTTCTTTCTCAAAGTTAATACAATCAAGTTTATTTTTCTCAATAAGTTGTGTTTAATGGTTTATTTCATAGACTCCTTGATCACTATGATGAACATGATTTATTATATTAGCTATGTAGGTGTTCTTTGATGTGTGCTTGTTTGTGTTTGCAGGTTATTAAAAAGGAAACTCTTTGAAGCTGTTGGAGCAAGGCTGCCACAAACTAGCGTTGGACTTAAGGTAGGGCCTAAAACACCTCTTAGTTTTTATTAATGAATCGTAATATGTTTAGAGAAAAGTAGATTTGTTTGTCCTGCTTGTTTCTAGATATCGATTGATACTAGGGAGATTGGTCTTGTCCGCAAGAACAATTTATCCGCTTAACAAATTGGCGACTCTGCTTGGGACGGGATTTGATTGTTTAATTTTCCTTTATCTTTGATTCGAGAAACTTGATTTTTTGTTTCTGGTTTTTACTTGATGTGTGTGGGATTGGGTAGTTTGTCAGTCCTAGATTGATTTTTTATTTTTTAGAAATTTTTACGAGGACTGCACGTTCTGTTTAAGTTACAGTGCGGGCTTGTCCGCACTGTTACTTTACTGCACAGAGCGGTACTGCACCTGGTTTCACTGGGGGCCTGCGGACCCTGTCAAAATTTTTGAAAATATTGAAATTTTTTCATCCATTTTAGTTTAGATCCTTTTTGTTACTTTTATCCTCTACCCAGATCTACATATATCTTGTTACAAGTCTCTCATAAGTAAGTTCCATTAGTGTTGTGTTTTGAATGAATTTCTAGAAGTTTTGCATGCTTGGTTTGGTCTTCACTCAATATTTGTAGTGACTTGAAGTTTAGAAGCCTAAGAGACCTTAGATCACCCTGGAATCTTTTGTCTTCTTGATATGTCTGGCTGGTTTGTGAGATTTTCCTTTTGTGATAAATCAATTTTGTTTCTCTTTGCAAAGCTTTGAATGAACTTGGTCATAAGTTGTGAATTTCATTTTTTATAAAAAAACATAGCTGGGTGTTTTTGGTTGATTTGTCTTGCTGAAAAAATTAATCCTTAGTTTGTTGAATAACTAAGTAAAAACATCCTCAAAAAACATTTGAATATTTTATTTCAATTAGTTTTAAGAAGTTAGATCTCAAGATTAGATTTTTCATAGTTTTGAGTGTGTTGTCTAGAAATTCTAGTTTCTCCTTTGGAAATATTGTTTTTCTAGTTTTGAGTGTTGAAATGAAAAGGGATTTATTCCATGAGCATAATTAGTAGCTTTGTTTGAGTGTATTGAAAAAGAAAAAAACAAAAAAGTTTTTCTTTTTGTTTTTATGTTGAGGGAAAGTTTTGCTTTTAAAGAAATTGCATTCTCAACTCTTCCTTTAGCTAGAGATTCATTGAAAAGGAAAGTAATTGATCATCTTAGGTGCATTTTTTAGCGTTTTGGAGTCGAGTCTTCACACCACAAAGTTTCATCTCCATACCTTTTGACTTAAGAAACAACCAATAAAATTAACGCTTAATTAAGATTCATCTAGCAATATTTTTATTTCTAGGGCTCTTATTCACCAACATAGCTTAGGCTAGTATCTTGGAGTAGGGAGTATTTAACTCTCCAAGATAGTTAAAACAAACAAGTAGTCGATCTTGCGGTAGGAAGAAATTCCAATTGTTACATCTATGCTCTGGGAAAGCTCCTCTTAAAGGAGAAGCACGAGATCATATCTGAACCAGTGAGGTAGTCAATCCTTCCTCATTGGGAATGATAGAAGATATTCACGTATTAAAAACGGTAAATCTCGGATTGACCATTGTCGAGGAGCTTGGGGTCACTTGTTGCTAAACCTTGGATTATGTCAAGGAACCTTCAAGGGGATTGAGCTTTGTTACTCTGCCCTGGCGTGCGTATTGGATCGTAGACTGTTCCCCCAGGTATATTTGTTTCTGTTGGTAACCTTAGTGGCCATTATCTATAGGATTCTTTCCTAAGGTGATGGTGGAGGGAAGATCCCACTGTACCTGGAGTAGACGTCAACTAGACTCACTTGGACTCTCTGGGGGGTTATCTTCACTCGAGATGGTTTTGTGAAGAAACTTGTGCCAGTCTGTTTCATTAAGCAGGTTGTCGGGGTAACTGTTCCAATTGCCATTCTGTATTGAATTCTGCGAGGTTGGATTTCATCACCAACTAGTGTTTTTGGTACAGAAAAACATTGTTTGTGCATGGTTTGAACCCTTAGATTGTTAGGTGTGTGATTCAATTGTTTGGTTCTTTAGAGACTTTAGGTGGTTTTCTTGAGATTTTCTTTGTTTTCGTGTGAAGTAATTAATTAATTAATCGTGGCTGAATTACCAAGACAGTCCCGTAGACTTCAGGGGCAGCCTCCCGAATATAAACTAAGTCAGCTTGAAGGGATAAGAGCTCTTGTCACACCTAGTGAAAGTAGATTTGGGTCACCAGAGGCTAGAGAATCATCTTTGGTTATTCATCCTGATTATCACGTTCCTGCAAAAGAGTATATTTCTAAACCACTTTCAGTTTCCGAGCTTATTGGTAGTTTTTCTTCTACTGGTGAACTCATTGAGGAACCTGAAATTTCTGAACTTGAAACTGAACCTGCTGCTACTCCATCCTCAGGATTTGCTTCTCCAGTTTCTAGTGCTCCAAGTTCACCTAGGGTTGGAAGTGTCATTACCCAGAATCTTCCAACGGGACTTATTTCTATTGAAGAACTTGTTATTCCAGACAAGGATATAACTCCCCTTGAAAATCAACCGACTATAGAACTTACGGAGCGTGAATCTATCTTTTACAGTCCTTTTCGAAGTGATGCTTGGTACGTATCTTTGACGAACTTTTTAGAAAATCTGGGTCTCGCTGCTTCACCACCTTGTATTCCTTTTCATTCAATGCCCAGAGGTTATTATCCTCCTTCGAATATGTCAAATCAGTCATCCATGTTTCCTCAAAATCCAGAAACATTTTTATATGGCGGTCCTTCTGTTATGTCTGAGTATCAGTCAGTTTCTAGTACTTTTTCAGGAGCGTCTCCTCAACCCATCGAACATGGGGTATTCACTACTCATAATGGAACTCCACCGTTGAGTGTAGAAGAAATCCTTATGATGTTTGGTGCTATTCCCAATTCGCAACCTCAAGGTAGTCAGATTCTGCCTGGAGGGCAACCTCAAGGTAATCAATTTCTGCCTGGGGGGCAACCTTAAGGGAGTCAAATATCACCTGGGGGGCAACCTCAGGGTAGTCAAATTCCTCCTAGGGGACAACCTCAAGGTCAGTACATACCTCAAGGACAATACATGCCTCAAGGTCAACCCCAGACTCAATATATGCCTCAAGGTCAACCCCAGTATCTATATATACCTCAAGGTCAACCCCAGTTTTCATACGTGCCTCAAGGTTATCAACCTCAAGGTCAGTATCAATCTCAAGGTTTCCAACCACCTTCTAGTCAACCATTTGTTCAAGGAATTGGAAATTACGAGTTCTACACTCAACCTGGTTATGGTCCTCAATATGCTCAACCTGTTATGGGCCCTTACACCGGAATGAATATGGTGTGGGATCCATCTCAAACTCAACAAATTTTGCAACCCAACGTGCAGTTGTCATCTCAACCTGGACAACCCATGGTTTCTGGTTCAACCCAGCAACCCGTCCAGCCTACTATTCAAACTTTTGCACCTGGTGTAGTTCATCAGCCTGGGCCTAGTTCGCCTCGAACTCCGCCTCAATCGACTACTGCAACTACTGCAACTTCTGTTCAATCTACCCCACCTACTTCTGGAGTATTGACAGCTCTGATTTCTACTGTTCCTGTATCAACTCCTCAGACATCTTTACCCCAGTCTGGACCTACAATCCAGACTTTAGTTCAGATGTCTATAGGACAACCTATTCCAAGTACGGTTGTCACAAGTCAACCTCAATTTACTTATCAACCGTACCAGGGACAATATCAATATGGTCCTGCTACGCAAAGCCCAGTTTATTAGCATCAACCGTACCCTGGGTATACATATCAACAACCTCAATCTCAACAACCCCAGTTTGGTCTAGTTAATCCGATTTTCCGGGAGGATATAATATTCCAAATGCAAATCCAATTCTAGGTTATCCTGGGTATCCTCCTCTTGGAGCTGGTCTTGTGTGCCAAGGTTTTCAAGACCCTAACAGTCAATTACCATTCATCGCAACGTTGGATTTACCTGACTTGTCGCGCCTTACGAACGATCCAATTTATTATCTTCTGTACTGGTCGCCAATGCCTAATAAGTTGCCTAGTGATATTCCCAAGTTTGAGGGTAAACCTGGAGATGATCCGTCGAACCATGTGATGACCCATCACCTATGGTGTGCATCAAATTCCATTATAGATGATTCAATTCGCTTAATGATTTTTCAACGCACTCTAATTGGTCTCGCGGCTAAGTGGTACATTGAGTTGCCACGAAGCTCTTTTTATAATTTTCGTTAGTTAGATACTTCGTTCTTAACTCATTTTCAGTTGCCTGTCAGATATGACAATGGCACATTATTATTAACTTCATTAAAACAGTTGACGTCTACATATATTTCCAACCATATTCATGAGTGGCGACGTTGACGACATTTAGTGAAAGTTTATATCCCGGATCAAATTTTGGCAGAATGGTTTGTTAAATCCTTATTACCAAAAATCACTAAGGATGTAGCTAAGGCAGGAGTAGTTACTGAGGAGCAAGTAATTGCTCAAGCTCAGTACCTTGACTTAGTTTATACGCAGTCGGGAACTTTACATGAAAAAATCCCCGATCTTCCCAAACAAAAATAACAGCGACTCCTTCAGGGTCTCATGCCGCTGATGGTATGATTGGTACAGTTAATACCAAAAGTAAGAAGAAATATGCAAAGAATTCTTCTCCTATTATAACTTTACCAGATTCCCCGATAGGAGAAGCTTCCGCTGAAGTTCTTGCTGATATTCATGTTGTAGAATCTTCTACGGCCAAATCCAAATCCGGAGGTAAAAAGAAATGGAAGAAGAAAAATAAAAAAAACGCAAAAGAGAAACAAGCAAAAACTGAATCTACTGACGAGAAACGTAAACCTCGCTATCCTTGTCTCATCTGTGACGAGGAGCACTTTAAAAGAGATTGTCCACATCGAGCTGAGGTTTCGAAAATTGTCAAAGGTTCTCAAACGCCTACTGTCTTGAAGGATCCTTTTCCCACTCAAGATAGTAAGATGTTAGGTTCTTCCTCAAATGCCTAAGAAGAACAAATTATGATGATGTCCCATGTCAGGATTGCGACGCGATCACAAGATTATGGAAGTAAGAATCCTGTTGGTGGTAAGGAACCAGAATATTCTAGTTCAAACCCATCAACTTCAACTCCTCCTGGTCCAATCTGCTACAGATTGAGAAACCTAATCCAGACTTAGTAATCAAACCGCCTGCTAAAGGTATACTTCAGAACTACTTAGAACTATAACATTGTTGAAGATTTAGCTATATCCCCTTCAGCAATGTTGGCTTTGGAGGTCCTACAATCATGTCCAGCACAGCGTAAATTGCTTTTGTCTGCTATAGGAGCTATTGATGTTCAGGATTCCAACCTTATAATATTCGATTTAGAAAATAGTACACCTCGCTTACCTCATCAAATGGCTTTCCAGATCCCAGTGTTAGTCAAAAACAGGCCTTGCTTTCAGACTGTGATTGATGAGGGAGCTTCAACGTGTATTATGTCAATTTCGTGTTGGAAGTCACTTGGTTCTCTGACACTTAACCAATCCTCGACAATTTTGAAGGCCTTTGACGGCCGTGGGTTTCATCCTCATGGCATTCTGCAGGATTTACCTATAGGGATAGAAGGTAAAACTGTTAATCTAGATGTGGAGGTGGTTGATGCCCCTCTAGATTACAACCTTCTTTTGGGTCGCAGTTGGTTGTTTCATCGGTATTTCGGCTCATTAAGTTCCCTCATAATGGAAAGATCATTACAATAGATCAATTGACTTACTTTTCATCCGACCCAGCCTCTTCTGAGAGTATTCAACATGTCGGTAAAACAGCTATCCCTTATAAGGATGTTGGGGTGGGATTAGTCAAAGATTCTGGTTTGCTAGGAACTTTTTCCTTTCCTCCTCCGAACGTATCGCCTCCTTTCGCAACCATTCATATGATTTCATTAGAAACTATTGTTCTTGATGATCCTTGGATCGTCCCTTCCGATCCCGAGGTCGACTCGTTTGGTGATGCCATGCCCTTGAGTCCATTTGAAGTTGCATATCAGGCGGTACAGTCATTTTCTGACTCTAGTTCAACCGAAATTGATCCAATGAATGTGGTCCATGGGGAGTCACTTTCAATCTCAACCTCATATTCAACAACCTTTTTTGAACCTGTTCATACTGATGAGCAGATTCATGAGATTTTATCTGTTGATGATTTACCATGTGAAGATCTTCATCATCGATCTTCATTTTTACCTGAGCTTGATAATTTTGAAAATGATTTCTCATCTATTTTTACCACTGATTATGTCAAGGAACCACAGAATCCATTGAAACATCCTAATTCTGAGTTGAATTTGGGAAACATTTCTCGAACCATTCCTATTGACATTTTAGTAAAACCCGAAATTATTGAAAACATTCATATAGGTGCTTCTTGTACGGACAAGGAAATCCAAACTTATAAAGCCCTATTTCAGGAATTCCGCGACGTGTTTGCCTGGTCATACGAAGAAATGCCAGGAATCGATCCATCAATTATTTTCCATGAAATCAAAACTTACCCGGATGGTAAACCCGTCCGGCAACGTTTGCGTTAGATACACCCAAGAAAAGCTGCTGCTATTAAAGCTGAAGTTGAGAAATTACTTCAAGCAGGTTTTATATATCCTATTCCTTTAACGGATTGGGTATCGAATATTGTTCCTGTTAACAAAAAGCAAGGAACGATAAGAATATGTATTGATTATAGGGATATTAATCGAGCCTGTCCAAAGGACAATTATCCAACTCCCTATATCGATCAAATAATTGATGATTGTGCCGGCAGTGAAATGTTCTCCTTTATGGATGGATTTTCCGGTTACAATCAAATTAACATACTCCCTGCTGATCAACAAAAACGGCTTTCATTTGTCCATGGGGGACCTTTGCTTATTGCAAATTACCTTTTGGGTTGAAGAACGCTGGAGGCAACTTTTCAAAGGGCTATGTCTTACGCATTTCACGACATCAAGCACATTTGTGCAGCCTTATCTCGTGATTTACCTGCTCATTCATTACGTAGAGCTGATCATCTCACTCATTTACGAGCCATTTTTATGAGATGTAGCCATCTATCGAATAGGTTGAATCCACACAAATGCGTTTTCTGTATAGAAACAGGTCGGCTTACTGGGATTTGTTGTTTCAAAAGCCGGCATTCGTGTCGATCCCTCGAAGGTTGAAGCCATTGTTAAATTACCTCCGCCTTCGACTCTTCGCCAACTCCAAGGTTTTTCAAGGGAAGCAAACTTTTACGTCGATTCATTCTTAACTACGCTGAGAACCACTCCATTCTTTTGGGATGACATAGCTAATAAATCTTTTGATGCACCTAAACACGTGTTGACCATGCACCATTATTGCATCCTCCCAACTACAAGCATGATTACTTTTTATTATACGATCAAGCTAACGATAAGCTAGGGGCTAGAAAATTCATACCCATGTGGCATGGTCCTTTTGTTGTTAAGCGAAAGCTGGCCAAAGGGGCCTATGAATTAGTAGATTTTGACGGTGCCTCTTTAGGTAAACCCAGAAATGGCCTTTATCTGAAAAGATATTATGCTTAAAGTTTGGTGTGGAGATTTTGGTTAGAATAGATTTCTTTCTAGTTGGTGTGTTTTAGATTAGAAAGTGTACCATTTTTGTGTAAATCAGCTTTTTATATTAACAGAGGGATAATATAGTACAAAACTTCTGCCTTAGCAGATTAATGGCCGCTTAACAGCAAGCATGGCTACATATTAACTGAAAAACAAAATGGCACACCACGCAGGACGGCAAAGAACCATTACAAGCAAAACCAAAGAAAAACATGGAGGACCTGTCTGAGAAGACTTTCGACAGGTTCCATAGACAGAAGACATAGCAATTCGAAGAAAGAGGAGGCGCAGAAAGCGGGTCGCAAAAGGAGAGGAACCAGACCGCCGCTTCCAAGGCAGGCAATTACAGGTTGGCTTGTCCTGGCTTGGGAGGGTTGTCGGGCTGAGTGCCTGAAGAGTCTCCATGCTGCATCTCAGAGAGCTTGCCGTCGTTGCCAATGACGTTTCTCAGGAGTTTAATCAACACAGTGAGCTTTTTATTGATATAGTCGGCTTGTTGGTCCAGCGAGGTGAGCTTGAATTTGATGCTTTCCATGACTGCCATGTGGTCATGCTCCATGGCCTCTGTGAGATTCTTGAGTTTGCGCAGCTGCTCTGCCTGCTCGTCCTGAGTGCCCAGCGCCTTTGCGAGGAGGGTCTTCATGCGCCAACCTTCTGCTTGAGTTCGGACGAACTGGGTGGCTCGAGTATTGGCTGTGCCTGGGTCTAGGAGCCAGTCAACTTCCTTCCCAATTTGCTAATCCGAAACCTGTTTTTATTCCTCCTTGACACTGGCTTCCAGGTCGCTGATTTTGCGTTTGTTGCATTGGAAAGTCCTTGTTTCGTACATATCTCTTGCATGCTGGAGGTCTTTGTTTGCGGACTGATTTCAGCAGCCTTCCCCTGCCATTGTGATGCTTTCTTCCGTGGAGTAATCCTACACTGTTTCTGCAGAGAGAAAGGGCTCTGACTTACTACGCGATAAAACTTTGCTTTTCCTGTTGGCCCTGGTGATAGTTAAATAGCGAATGTCCGAGAGGTGATCGGTGAGTGGATACCCTTCTCTGTGCCTCTTGCATGTCCGATTGGCATAATTGCAACGAGGGTGGCGGACCGTGGGCCATTTCTGTCCCCATATAACCATTCCCATTTTTCCCTTTCACCATTCTCTGTCAAGGGCAGGCTCTCCCCAAAGCTCCCTCTCCTATTCTTTCCACCTGCTACCCATCCTCAATAGCAATGAGCATAGATTGTTTCGAGACGGCAACTGACGTGGGTTTGTTGGAGCAGTTATGGAGGACCTAGTAGATTATTCGGAGGACCCTTTGGAGGGTACCCTGATTTGGACAACTCCTCATTCAAACCTAATGGTCCTACATTGATTTTCCAACGAGGTATTGGACAAATTAGAAACGTTGCCCTCTTTCTCTGGTCCTTCGAGCTCGATAGCTACCCACCCAGTGCTCTCCTCCTCTTGGCTGCCTTTCTCATCCACTCCTAAGTCACTGCTAGCCCAAACCCTTGTTTTCAGCTCTGAAGAAACCACTCTGGCTGGCTCATCCTTAGTTTTTGCTTCTTACCCGCCTTCTGCTAGCTCAAACATCCTCCCATCGGCTCCCCTTAGTCTTTCAGCAGGGACCTCTGCGACCCTATTCACCTCAACCCCCCCTTCAAGTAGTTTTACCTTGATTCCACTGATTTTTAGAGCTTTCCCAGTGGGGTCTTCCTTGGAGCCCGCAAACCCTAACCCTCCTTCTGCCCAGCTTTCGAGAGGTTCCCCTCAAGGTCATTTGAGATAGGGCACTGTCCAAATAAGAAGCAGAGGTGCGTAAGAACAAAGGATAAAGAAGCAATCCTTTGTTTGGGAGAGAACATCTAGTTGGGGGACTCCATGGAAACTACAAAGACGGTTATGGTTAGCAGAGTTCGAGGAAGAAATTACACAACAACCAGGTTGAAGAAATGGGTGGCTGAAGTCTGGGGCCATCATCTAACTGACCTCCCTTTCATTCAAAACTTTGTTAAGAGTTGGTTTGTGCTCATATTTTCTCGAGTTGAGCACACTAACTGGGTCCTCTCATCTTTGTGGCACATTGAACAAGCTCTTGTCTTGCTGCGAAGATGGAACCCACTCTTTGATCCAGAAAGTGAACACATGGGACCAAGCCCTCTTTGGGTGAGATTACCAGGTCTTCCACTTCAGTTTTGGTCCACAGATGTATTTCGACATATTGGCAATACCTTAGGCACATACTTAGACCATGACAAATCCTATCAATCCACTAGCATGATGGCATATGTAAGAATTTTGGTGCATTTGGACACCAGGGAGGGATTACAGGAGCACATTACTCTCCAATGGAGAAGTATTTCAAGAACACAAATATTGGATTATGAAGGGGTGCCCTTCTGCTGTGGAAGGTGCCATAAGATTGGCCATCTTTTTTGGGATTACCCTCTTAACTCTAAGGCCAAGGCAGAGGAGATAGGTAAGGAAATGCCAGCAAGAAAGCATCCAGCAAAGGAACAACCCCCTCCTCCAGGAGAGGTAGAGACTCATGCTCACTTTGAAGTAGTCCAAGGAACTCTTTCCAAAGAGGCCTCGAAGAAACGGACAAAACCTCAGTATCGACCTCCCTCTCCTCTGCTCACCAGGGCAAGGGTGGCTGTTGGGGCTTTGGGTATTCCGAGTAAGAACTCTTCGATCCCCTATTCCTCTCAAAATTGTTCTCCTTCTTATATTTCCTCCATTTCTACACTACTTATGTTAAGATTAATGCAGGTCTGTGTCAGTGCCCTTCCCCTGCAACCGATCCTCTCCTTTTTTCCCCCTACTGTATCCCTCCTCCGTCCACCTATTCTGGAACCCTCCCCTCTCCCTTCCCTTACTCTGGAACCTAGTTCCCCCCCCATCCTCGTTATCCGACACGTTCCAAGTCAAGGATCCTTGTCCCATACCTATTAGGCATTGGTCTTGACTCGACTCCTTTTCCTCTAAATCTCTCCCGAGGCTGACCATCATCCTTGTCCAAAGCTAAACTACAAGCTGGGGAGGATGTAGCTTCAGGAAGGAAAATTACTATCCACAGGGCCCTTAGAGCAGAGACCGCCCTAGCTAAATCCCCCTTATGAATATTCTCTCTTTCAACTGTAGAGGATTACCTAGGCCCGATAAGAAACTAGCATTTCGATGATTGATCATGACAGACCCTGTTGATCTTATCTTCCTACAAGAAACCTTGGGTAGTGCTCAAGCCATCTCTAAATTGCTCATTTCGATGCTCTTGGGCTGGTCTTTTCAGGCCCTATATGCATCTGGGAGATCCGGAGGCATGGCCCTAGGCTACAACACACGGTCCTTCAAACTCAGTAATTGCTGGGGAGGCCCTGGACACCTGGGGGTCGATCTTTTTTTAGCAGAATTGAGCACTGAGATCAGGCTCATTAATGTGTATGCCCCTTGTCACCATAGGACTGAGTTTTGGGAAAAACTCTTGAGCTCTAAGCTTCTCTAGAAGGAACCTCTAATCCTAGGAGGGGACCTTAATTTCGCTTTAGGTCACTTGGAATCCTAGGGTCACCATGCCCAAGCTGACCTACACTCAGAATTCTTTGAGTACATACTGGAAGCGTACAACATGGTGGACATTCCCTTAGCAAAGATGAAGCCCACTTGGAGGAACAATAGAGTGGGGGAAGCTAGCCTTTCTAGAATACTAGATCACTTCCTTCTTAAGGAAGGCCTTCTTAGCTCAGGGCTCAATCTCAGGCAATGGGTTGGCATAGGAGGACTATCAGAACATCTATGCATCTACTTTGAAATCAGAGGAAGGATAGAAAAGCCTAAGGGTACTTTCAAATTCAACTCTTCCTGGCTAAAAGAGGCATCCTATATTCACATGGTCAAGACCTTCTGGCAAGCCCACGCCCTTGCTACTAGAGGGAATATTGCAGAGGGCTTTGTGGCTAATCTAAAAGAACTGAAGAAACTCTCAAAATCCTGGGCACATAACAAGAGAGTGATGGATGATAAAACCCTCTGAGAGACCGAAGCAGAGATTGATGTTTATGAGAATAACAAGGGGGGAGTCTTCTCCTCTCCTTATCAAAAGGTCAAGCTACAATCTCTATATGCCTCCCGAGGCAAAATCTTAAAGGATAGAGATGATACATGGAGACTACGAAGTAGGGCAACTTGGCTACTTGAAGGGGATGATAACACGAAATTCTATCACAAATTTGAAAATGGTAGGAAAGCAGAAAACACCATATGGAAGCTCAATAATGAGAATGGGATCCCCTTAAACACTTTTCCTCAGCTTTCAGCCATGGCCACTTCATACTTTAAGTATATTTACAAAGCTCCCACCAATGTCTCCTTAGCGAAAATCATTCAAGTAGCCCAACTATTCCCCCGCTTTATTGATCAAGAGGAGGCATTGGATTTGGACAAGGAGGTCTTGATGGGGGAACTAGAGGCCATTCTCAAGTGCTTCAAGAGAGACAAGAGTCCAGGTTCGCATGGCTGGACAGTGGATTTTTATCTGACCTTATTTGAAATTATAGGCCTTGATCTTCTCAAGGTAGTTAAGGCCTCTAGGAGTGAGGGCAAGATGCTAGAAGCCTTAAACTCCACTTTCATTGCCCTCATCCCCAAATCATCCAACCATACCTCTTTTGACAATTTTTGGCCCATTTCTCTGTGTATTGCATCTACAAAATCATAGCTAAGATTATAGCCAATCACCTACAACCTATTCTATTCTCCCATATCTCTCCAGAGCAGTTTGCCTTCCTCCAAGATAGGCAAATCCATGAGGCAGTGGGAAAAGCACAAGAGGTCCCGCATACCCTTCAGACTAAGAAATTGAAAGGAATGATCCTTAAGGTGGATCTCTCAAAAGCCTTAGATAGAGTAAGCTGGCTCTATTTAAGAATGCTCTTAACTCATTTAGGGTTCCCCTTTGTTTTCATCAAATGGATAATGTGTTGTATCTCTAACATACCTTTCGGTGTGTTGATAAATGCAGTGGCTTTCCCCTTCTTTCACTCAGAGAGAGGTCTTAGATAGGGATGCCCTTTATCCCCATTGCTTTTTTCGCTTATCATGGAATGTTTGAGCAAGCTCATCAAGGAAGATCACTCTAGAGGTAGACTCCAAGGAATCAAAATCACTGATGGATGCATTCTAACTCACCTGTTATTTGTGGATCATGTTTTGATCTTTCTTAATGGAGGAATAGGGGACCTAACATCCCTGAAGAAATCTTTCTCCCTATTTCAGACAGCTACTCGGATGATGGTCAATTGCAACAAGTCCAACACCTAGCTACTCGCCCCATGAGACTCATTATGCCCTCCTTCAGTTCAACTTCACCCTTCTAAGAATGGAGAAGGGGCTTCAATATTTGGGGTACATGCTCAAACCCTTGGGCTACAAAATAGCACACTAGGTTTGGCTTATAGCAAAACTGGAAAAAAGGTTGAATATCTGGTATCTCAAGTACTTATCCAGGGTGGGCATATTAACACTAATAAACGTAGTACTAGAGGCTACACCAGTATACTGGATGGCCCTGGCTTGGATCCTGAGAAGCATTCTTGCTAAGATTCAAGGCCTATCTAGTAGGTTCCTATGGAAAGGCAATCATTCAGGCAAAAATTTTGCATGGGTCAAATGGGAAGCTCTATCCATCCCAAAAAATGGGGAGGCTGGGGAATTAAGAAGTTGGAGGATTTATCCTAAGCACTAACAACAAAGCTAGGCTGGAAGATCATCACCTCAAATAGCCTATGGACAAAGGTTTCCATCTTCAAATCTATTCCCCCTCTAAATGTGCTGGAATGGCTAAGACAACCTATAAGAACCAAATCAAGGATATCAATAATCTGGAAGGCAATGCTAAAATCTATGGAGATTATTAGATCGGGCCTCATCTGGAGAATACAAGATGGCAATGCAATGAGGATCGGGAAGGATCCCTGGATAGGATGTGTAAATTCACATAGACTACCTCCTTAGCTTAAAGCTTGCCTCAGGGAAGTGGGTATTACTCATATCAGCCAAATTGCAGACCCAGAACATACCTCGATAACTCAACAAGCCTGGAAATTAGCTCAAAGCCTGCTCATTCCTCTACAATGGGAACAGACCTGGAATAGTTATACAATGGCTTTGACTGAAGGTCAAGTCAGGATCCGAGAAGGAACAAATGAATTAATATGGGCTCATGCAAAGTCTAGGAAATACTCACTTAAGGAGGGTTATTTGACTCTAGCAAACAAATATAAACCTCAAGCTCTCGAGGCATGGTGTTCTTTTATGGAAGCTTAAGGTCCCCCCCAGAACCCACCTTCTCATGTGGACAATCCTTAAAAATAGAATCCCAACAGGGGACAACCTCCTTAAGCGAGCACAACATGGACCTTTTTGGTGTTATCTGTGTAAAAGCAATAATGGATCTATGGAGCACCTCTTTTTGAACTGCCAGGCTACAAAAGACCTTTGGAACCTATTCTTTTCATCCTTATCCACCCCTTGTAGATGGTTGGGAGTGTCACTTTCTGAGGCCTAGATAAACTAGTGGCCTAGTGCAGCCCCACCTAAAACCAGGAATCTTCCCCTTCTTATATGTTGGGCTCTCTGGATAGCCCGCAAAAACCTTATTTTTCAGAACATCTTGCCCCACTAGCCTTCCATATCAACCCGTATCATGCATTATTTTAACATCATCCCTCAAGGGGATGTCATCCACCAGCCCAGATCCATCGTCCCTAAATCCATCAACCACCTGCTTCCCTCGGCTTACTTTGATGGCTATGCTTAAGAGCAGGGCTGCGGGGGAGGGGCCTTATTATTCTTATCAGACTCCTATTTCTGTAAACTACAAATGGGCCTAAGAAGAGGCTCAAATAACTTTGTAGAGCTATCCACAGCCAAATTTCTCATCCAATTTGCTATGGAAAAAAATTGTAGAGCTCTTCAACTATTTGGTGATTCAAAAATAATCTATGATTGGCGAAACAAAAAATCATTTTGTTCAGTTTTTTCTTTGAGATAGATTCTGGACGAGGCACTTCAAGTTATCAATATTTTTGACTCCTTCGTATGCTCTCACATCTATAGGGAACAAAATTCAGCTGCCGATATCTTATCCAAAGAAGCTACAGACAGGCCTCTCGGCATCTGGCTGATCCAGGAACAGAGAGATGGGCACCATTACCAGTATTACCACTGGCTGTATATAGATGCTCTAGTCTAAAGGGCTCATGGGAAGCCTAGAACATGTTTTTTATCATAAGTTATCATCTGTAAATATTCATATTTGTTTTAAATTATCAGACACATAACTGACAAGTACTCTTTGACAAGAGCAATTTTGATTCAAATTTTTGTTGAACTATCAAATGTGCCTCCCTGCATGAATCAAGGCACCTGTTTCTATTTTTTTAGACTTTGCTGAAGTGTTGATAGACACTCTGCTTCTTCTACAACATATGCAACCCACATATACAACATGTAATTTTCTTCTTTTAATGAAAAATTACGATTTTATATATATATATATATATATATATATATATATATATATATATATATATATATATATATATATATATATATATATATATATATATATATATACATATATATATATATAATGACTCAAAAATAAGATGAGAGCCTTGATGATCTAATAGAGAGATTCCTGTATAATTTTAAGAGGGAAAAATTGCATCATTAAGGATTTGACACACTAAAAACCCTCTTACTTAGAACAATTAGAGATGAGTGGATTGATCTCCTTGATCTCATGTGTAGAGTTGATGTATACCAATTATCATTTGAAGAAATTTGTGAAAAATGCAAGAACATATCAAGAAGAAGGGCAAGAGTAATGAAATCAACATCAAGATCTGTAAGTCAAGCTGAACTTGGAAATTTACTTGATAAATTTAACACAAAAATTCTTAGCAATCTAAGTGAACAAGTAGAAATGTTAAGAATGCAAAATGAGCAAAAAGAATATGTTTATATTTTTGTTATCCATGCAAAATCACATGCTACTAAATATTTCCCATTATTACTAAGGTTGAAGGAATTTTACCAAGAAGAAAATGGAGCAAATCAATGAAAAAAGAAATGTTGGGTTGTGTTATATTCTTTCCACATAGTTAATAGGGGGTTTGAGGGGCACCCATAACCCCACTTTATGGGGTCCAGGGCAGCACCCCGGAAAATGTTGGTTTTGGACCCTATGTTAGGTTGGGTGGATCCACCTATGGTTTTGTGCATGATTTTTGCACATGTTTTTTGGACGCGATGGTTTTCGGTCCATGGTATTGGATGCTTCAGCATGTAGAAATATGTATTGTAACATTGAAAGGAATATAATGAAAAATCAAGCTGGTAGTCCCGGTTTTGGGATCCGGTGGGAAATCTCCGTGTATATGTGTTTTATGTGTTATGCTCTCGCATTTTTATTTTTCTTGTGATTTAGAATTCGTATGCAGGTAATTTCTGTACGGGGTTAAAATCTACAAGAAACTTTGTTATGTAGCTCTAAGAGGACCATGGAAGCCTATTCAACCTGGTATGATGCAAGAACCTAATTCACAATCTCAGGGTTATGCACATACATCTCAAAGTAATTAGAACCACCCTTTCCTTGGAAACCTTTGCCATCTCAACCCCAAAACCAATCTTGGAAACAAGGTTGGCAAGGACCTTATGAGAGAAATCCACAATATCTTCAATATTTTCCTCAATATCCTCCATCCCCAACTCCATGCTACCCCTACCATCCACCTCCACCACAACCACAACCCTAACCACATCCATCTCAAAGATACACTCCCACTCAACCACTTGTATCACCATTTTTGAATCCAAACAACGAAGTAACTCAACCCACTTACAATGTTGAGTTACAATACTTCCAAACAACTCCTCTTTATCTAAATGGTATTCATCTTAGCTCAGGAAGAGTATTACATAAAAAAAGATTCTCTTGATGTCATTGAAGGACAACATTAACAAAAGAAAATTCAAGTAAGGAGACCACAGAATCATGGGCTGCACTTGATGAAGAAAGGACATTGGAATTAGAGATTGATAAAGTTCCCTAATGTTTAACATAATATCCTCCATCTATTAGAAAGACTAATTAACAAAAAGAAGAATATTTGAATGCCAAGATAGAAGAGGACACATAAAGTGACCTAACTTTGCAAGTGAACCAAGGGAATCACAAATATATTTATATTTGGTTCCAGACAATCATTAAAATGCAACAACACAACTTCTTCAACAATTTCTAATCTCATCTCAGTCATAGCAATTGGCCTCTCACTTTCAGGTTCATTTCAAAGCCTATATTTCAAACATACACATGTGCTTATTTGTCATCTTGATGTGCACATGGCTCCATTGGAAGTATTCCTATACTTGAAATAGATTTTGGTTTTTTTCAAGTAGAATAGGATATAAAAAAAATGGAACAAGAAAAAATAAGAGGAAAAAATTAAAATATCAAGTGAAACCATCTTTTAAGGAATTTGATTTTGGCTCACTGATTGAAAACCTCCTTGAGGCGTTTAGTGTTGAAGAGAACGTAGTTAGGTTTGGTCTTCATAAATGTAATTTTGATATTTGTACTTATAAAAAAAAGAAATATTATTTTTGTAAATTATAAAATGAGTTTCTTACTCATTACATATGTCCAACACGTGTTGAAGTGCTATAGGAAATTCAAAGAGTCCAATAAAATGTTAAAGAGGTCTTCTGGAGCATATATGTAATGTATATGAGTCAACCTAGTGTCTAGATCAGCTTCCAAGAAAAGAAAAATCCTCTTGAAGAAGGCAACAAGAAAAATGATGAAACAGAGAGTCGTGTCAGCCTCAAAAACATATATAGATGTCAAGTCAGCTAAAAAATAGAGACACATCGGTTCACCCTAGCATGTTGGCTTATTATGGAGACATGAAAACTATATATACCCAGCTAGGGTCACCACAAAAGCTAAGAATATCATACAAGTCTGCAATCTCGGATGGGTACAGGAAGGTACAAAATCATGGTGATAAGTCCAGTGATATCCTTGCATACTTCGCTATAGTCTCGACCTAGTTAAAGGGTCACTGTAATATAGTCTCGGCATAGATGTAGTAGACATCAGTGCAAGAAGAAAAGGCTAAAATCTCAGTGTATATCATAGACCAAAAGAAGATGCAATTATGGTGTCGACATTCATGATGGAGGAAATATCTCGGTGTGCTATATATCCTAGATGCAGTCATGTCCTCAACATCACTTTGATTATGATAATAGTCATGATACTAACGAAGATGGGATTTTGGTACAACTGTATATATATATATATATATATATATATATATATATATATCTAAATAGAGATCTCATTAATGAGATAAGATTCTCGGTGAAGGTGAAGCATTGGTGCATCAATATCTCAATGAAGATGTAGGATTGATACAAAAATAATGAATATCTCAATGAAGGAGCAGTCATGGTGCAAGAATGATCTAGTTGAAGGAGCAGTCATGGTACAACAATGATGATGATGATCTCAACAGTGACAAATAATAGGATTCTTGTCTTGGTCTTGGAGTGGTGTGATGGGTCAAGGGTCACGGTCTTGGTATTCGTAAATTGGAATCTCTATAAGAATAATTTTGTGTGGGTTTTCCTCTCCAAGAGGGAGAAGTTTTGGCCTTGGAAGAATGTCACACTACAAGAAAAAATGTCATTGGTGAGGGTCATGCCCGTGACGGACCTTTAAGGTCTGTCACCAATGTTGCATATGGTGACGGTCCTTAAAATGATGTTGTTGTAAATGTATATAGTGATGGTCCTTTAACGTTTGTCACTAAATCCATTTTCAAGGACACTTTTGGTGAGGGTCATTAAAGGCCTGCCACTAATTTTCTCTTTGGTGACACTTTTGGTAAGGGTCGTTAAAGGCCCATCACTAATTCTCTCTTTGGTGACACTTCTAGTGATGATCTTTTATTGACCCTCACCAATGCTCTTTTTGGTTACTTTTGGTGTTGGTAAAAAAATGTTCATCATCATTGATCATTCCAATGAGTTTTTGATGATGCTATGTACCTGTTCCTATATTTTTTGTCAAAATATAATGATTTAAGACCATTTTTGTGTAGTCCTTTTCATTATGTATCCAAGGCCATAGTGGTTAGAGTCAGTGAATTTGTTAAGAAGTAATTAGTGTGTATCATTTCCCTCAAGTAGTAAGAATATAGTTTTCTTATTAGTCAACACATGATTCATCTCTATTAGGTTTATTATCTAGCAAATTCCCTTTAGATAAAGTTGCATTAGTGTGTGTAGGAACTATGTTATTGAATACATAATCAAGCTTTATCAATTATATTAATGAGAGAGACCTAACACTCCTCAACACTCAGGGAACACCATAACATGCTTTGGCACACACTAACATTCCTTGGCACCTCGCATGTCTTGGAACATCTTTGTACCTAGAACATCTTTCCATGAGTAGGATTCCCAAGCACATGTTGGCATGCCCTAGCATAGCATAGCACTCCCCTAGCATGTGTTGGCATGCCCTATAGTCCCTAGCATGCCTTGTAACACCTTGGCATAATATTGCATTGACATACATGAGCACATGACACGTATTTTCACTTGGCATGTATTGGAAACTATTATTAGTGTGCCTAGAATGCCCCTTTTGAAAAATCTAATGTCCCAACTTATTAACCCTCTTATGCGTTCATTTCCTTGCATTTTAGCTTGGTTGTTCCTTTTGTTACCTTGAAACTCCTTGATGCATATTGGAATACTTTGGCACCCTACACATCCTAGCATGTCTTAGCACCTAACATGTCTTGGCATGCCTTGGCACTATTTTTCACATGTTAGCACACACTAAAACTACCTAACACACTCTAACACTTCTTGACCTGCCCTGATATTCCCTACCATGCCTTACCAGTGTTTAGCATACCTTGTCACTCCCTCCTTGGCATGATAGTTAGAACTCCCTAACACACCCTCATATTCATTCACTTCCATGCATTTTGACGTAGTGCTCCCTTGTGTTGTCCTAGTACTCCCTAACACTCCTCAGCATGTGTTGGCACCCTCTAACACAACTTAGCACTCTTTGACATGCTCTATCACTTCATAACATGCATCACACTCTATGACAGACATTGGCACTTGGCATGTGTTGACACTTGGCAAGGCTTAGCATGTTTTGCATGCATTGAGATGATTCGGTATGCTTTGGAATGGTTTAATATTAAATTTATTTGAGATCAATTATTTGAAAGTAGATGAGAAGCAACGGAGGAAGATTTGGCACTTAGAATGCACTGACACGTGGAACTTGGAACCTATTGGAACCTAGTGTTGGTGTGCCTAGCATGCCCCTTGTACAAAAGGTAAATTGATGACTTATTAACCCTATTATGTGTTGATTTACTTGTAGTTTAACTTGGTTCTCCATTTTTTTTCCTTGACAGTCCTTGACATGCATTGTCACACTCTTGTACATCTTGGCATGCCTTAGCACTTGGAACATATTAGCTTGTTTGACATACCTTAGCACTATCTGGCACATGTTAGCATGCCCTAGCATTCCCTAACACATCTTGGCAGTCATTCCCTCACAGCTAGCATTACATTTTTCCATGAATTGAGAACCTTACATTCCCTAGAACACCTTGGCACTCCCTAATTTTCATGCCCTCATATATAGCCTTACTTTGTTTGTGACTTGGGAACCCAACCAATTCATTATCAAAACAATATTGTGCCCAACCCAAACTCTCGCTTTCTCTTAAATTTATTTGTCCATGACTTATCACAACCATAGGTTTGCCTCCTACAAGTCCTATTCTAAACTTCTCCTAAAACACTTCATCCTTGGCACACACTCGTATTCATTCATTTACAATAATTTTGACCTAGTTCTCCCTTGTGCTCTCCCGACACTCCCTAACACTTATCAACATCCATTGACACTGTCTATCATCTGTTAGCATGCATTTTCATTCCTTTTCATACCCTGGCACTCCTTAGCTATCATGGCCTCACAACTACCCTTACATTTTTTAAGACTTGGGAACCCAACCAAGTCCTTCTTCGACTACAACAACTTAACTAAGTTAATATAGTTACTACAACTAGACTATGCCTTGTTCACCTAAATACTTCCTGTAACACATCTTCAGCTACTCATGTCCAATCTCAATTCATCCCACTTAAAAAGTTACCAAGTTAAGGCTTATGTCTAACCATGGCCATAAAACAACTAAGCAACACAGTTTACATCTTGACATGCCATAACACCTAGCACGTCTAACAATCTGTTAACACTATGTGGCACATATTAGCATCCGCTATATTTCTTGGCATTCTTTGCACTCCCTAGCACACCCTAGCACTCTTTGACATGGTCTGGTGCTCTATCATGCCTTGGCATTGCCTAGAATATAACCTTATCACTCCATCCTTATAACACTTGGAACTTGTTGACACTGCCTATCAAACACTCTAACACTCTGACCATGCATTTTGAACTAGTTCTCCCTTGTGTTTCTATGGCACTCCCTAACACTCGTTGGCACGCATTAGCACACCCTAGCACCTGGAACATCTTGGCATGCTGCCCTGAAAATCTAGCATTCCTTGGCACTACCTAACATATCTTGTTGCTCCCACCTTACCACACCTAGAACTCACTAACACTCCCTGTCACACACTCTTCTTCATTTATTTCCATGTATTTGAAACTAGTGATACCTTTTATTTCCTTGGAACTCCATTACACTCCCCAACATGCATTGGCACACCCTAGCACATGACACATCTTGGCATTTTCTCCTAGCCTCTAGCATGCCTTAGCATTGCCTACCATACATTTTTACTCCCTCAACACACCTATAACTCACTGACACTTCCTATCACAAATTCTTAGTTATTCATTTGCATGAATTAATTTGACCTTGTGCTCCCTTGTGTTTTCCTGACACTCCCTAACACTTCCTAGCACATGTTGACACACCCTAGCGCCTAGCACATCTTGGTTGCATGTCGCCCTAGCAATCTATCATGACTTAGCGCAGTCTAGCATACCATGCTACTCTCTACTTAACACACTTGGAACTTGCTGACACTCCGTGTCACACACTGTTATTCATTCATTTCCATGCATTTTTACCTAGTTCTCCCTTATGTTTCCTTGGCACTCCCTAACACTCCTTAGCACACATTGGCATGCCTTGGAGCTTGACACATCTTGGTATGATTCCCTAGCACTCTAGCATGCCTTAGAAATGCATAGAATACCTTATCATTCCCTCCTTAGCACACCTATAACTTGCTGACACTTCATTTCCATGCATTTGAAACTAGTGTTCCATTGTGTTTCCTTGGCACTTGGCCCTAATTCTCCTTAGCATGCACTCACGCGACACCCTAACACCTGGCACATCTTGGCATGTGTTAGCAGTTGGCTTGTCTTAGCATGCCTAACATGCCTTGGAATTGTCTAGCATGTGTTAGTACTTCCTGGAATTCCCTGACACACCTTGGCACTCCCTAATTGTCATGCCCTCATAGATAACTTTATTATTTTTACAAATTTGGAATCCAACCAAGTCATTGGTAAAACAATGTTGTGCCCAACCCAAATTCTCCCTTTTTATGAAACTACTTTGACAAACCCCTTATAATTGTAACCATAGCCTTTCCTCCTACAATTCCTATTTTGGCCTTCTCCTAATGCATTTTTTCCTTGAGACACCTGGAATCCATTAACATTCCTTGGCGCACATACTTATTTGTTCATTTCCATGTATTTTGACCTAGTTCTCCCTTGTGATGCCCTAACACTCCCTAACATTCCTCAATGTGCATTTGCAATGACATGTGTTAGCATGCCTTTTCATTCCTTGACATGCCCTGACACTCCTTAGCTATCATGCCCTCATAACTACCCTTACTTTTTTTGGGACTTAGGAACCCAACCAAGTCTTGCCTCGACTACAACAACTTGACCAAGTTATAGTTAATGCAACTAGACTATGCCTTGTTCACCTAATAACTTAATATAACTCATCTTAGGATACTCATGTATAATTTCAACGTATCCAACTTAACAAGTTACAAGTTACCATGTTAAGGCTCATGTCCAACTGTCGCCATAAAACTACTGAGAAACATAGTTTACATATTGACATGCCATAGCACCTGGCACATCTAACAATCCCTTGGCACTATGTGGCACATGTTAGCACCCCCTACATTACTTGGCATGCTTTGGCACTCCCTAGCACTCCCTGACATGCCCTGGAAATCTAGCATGCCTTGGCACTGCCTAGCATATAACCTTGTCACTCCCTCCTTAACACACCTGAAACTCACTAACACTCCCTATCACACACTCTTATTCATTCATTTCCATGCATGTTGAGTTATTTCTCCCTTGTATTTCCATGGCACTCCTTGATACTTGGCACATCTTGGCATGTTGCCCTGACACTCTAGCATTCCTTGGCACTACCTAGCATACCTTGTCACTCACCCCTTAACACACCTAGAACTCACTGACACATACTCTTCTTCATTCATTTCCATGCATTTGATTTGATAATCACCCTATGAGTGACCTCAGTTGAAGATTTATTAAACAAAACATATTATAGACTCATGTGTTGGTGTGTGTTCTGTGTTATTGAAACAACGGATCAATCAGATTGCCAATACACAGACATTTAAATGGAAGGAAAATAGAGAAATACAGTAAGCAACATAAGACACAAACAATTTTTAATAAGGAGTTCACCCTATTCCCCAGGCCTACGTCTCCAGTCCAGATTCAGTGGTGGCCTTGTTTTATTGTGTCTTACAGCAGAGAAATTACAATACAGGGACTCAATATGAGTTCTCCTGAAGCAGATTTTGCTAGGTAGGGTGGTTCTTGGATTCCCCAAGCCACTCAGAGTTCACAGGCTCTTTTTCTTCCTACCAGCTCTGTGACCCTTGGTCTACAGTGGAAAGAGCCAAATGTGATGCTCAGTCCAGACAGATTCCTCTATGGGAAGGCTTGAATCTTCAAGCTCTTTGGTGCTCGATGTTGCCTGTGGTTAGCTCATCCCTCTGTCTCCTCTACTTGGCTTTACTGTTCTCTGTGTTCAGTCCTCCTCTCAAGGTGCATTATTCACTGTCTCTCTTGGTCACTTGGACTCCTCTCAAAATCCTCCTCTTCGACTATCTCTATTCATGGCTTTAACCATTCGATCCCTATTCGGCATCAACATAATGCTCGGGAAGTGCCATGTGTCTCCATCTAACTGGTGCCAGCATGCTTCGTTGGTTCATTTCTTCGATTATGTCGTGGATACATTCTTTCTCCACTGTGGCAGTCAAACAGGTTCCAAATCCTTTTAGAACGCAGCTTAATCCCTGTCGATTCCACTTCTTTCTATCAGGCACAATCTCAACGTTGTGAAGTACC
>APFE030744683.1:46187-65233 GCA_000404065.3 Pinus taeda
GCTTCCTAGTGCAAGGAATGTAGTGCTTGCTTGACATTAGGAAAGCAAGGACCTGACAGGGGGATCGACTGATAAGGAGAGGAAATTGACATACACTAAAGCAGCTTAACTCTATCTATATGGGGTAGGTGCTTAGGATCCACACCACCTATTGAAATGACTGGGCACTGTAGGTCTGGAACCCAGCAGAGGTCTTGACACTTGAGGTCTGCAACTTGAGGTCTGGACATAGACACGGCCTTACCTGCGAGCAAATCAAATATGGGGGGCACTTACTTCCTTCTCAGCGGACTTATTGGACCACTAGTTGTTACAATGTGACTGGGATATACGGGCCTATTGAGACCGGATAGCAATGACCTCACTCTCAGCTTTGGATTATTTCCCCCTTCCTTGCACTAGGAAGCACAAGCCCCTCCGGGACCTTGGTTATAGCTAAACTTTTCTTTCGGTATCACCCATATCATTGGCAGCTATGGGATGATTACATGGATTCATAGATGGATATTACCTTACCAACTCATACTGGTGGGACTACATCACCTACCTCCCAATAATCACCACACCTAATGAATGGCTCAACCTCGCCTTCGTTAGGTGGTAAGTTCTAGCTAATGATGGCTTATTTATTTGGTTCACATATTGGTGCATAGACAGACAGCAAGACGACATTGTGATTCCTAAACAGAAAGAGGAAGCCATGGGGGTTCATTGACCTTCTCCCTATTCTTATTGATCTTCTTGCACTCGGAAGCGCAGACCCTCCGGACCCTTCCTGTACACGTCGAACTGTGCAACTTGGTGGCATGCCTATAGGGTCTCGGCAACTAGTGAGGATTGCGGAAGCAGGCTCGACTGCATAAGGAGAGGACAAATCACCTTCCTGGGATGGGGTATTGAGAGTGAATTATATTTTATGAGATATATCATATGGAAGTTGGGGTTTTTACTTGCACTAAAGCTAAGTCACGTGGGATTTCACTATTAATTTTTTAGTGAAGTTTCAAATTATTTTAGAAGACATATCAAAGTACCTAGGATAGAAAATTTGGGTTCTAACGTGCTCACAATGGGTAGGGTCCTTATTGGCTTCAATACTATGTCAAAATATAATATAAATAATGTATGAAAATACATCATATTTCTAGAATCTTGTATACTTCGGGTTTCAATTTTTTTCTTAAAGTATTTGCTAAATGATAAGATTAGGTATTCAAAGAAATTCTCTTTGTACATGGGGTATCCAAGAATATCTATGATCATATCAAACCTACTTTAAACTATTCAATCTTACTTTATTAAAGTGGATTCCCAATGAAGATGTGATAACCATTTGGCAATATCTACTCTCCAGAAAAATACTTTTACAAAAACATATAAATCACATCATTAAAACATAAACCATCTTTACCATGTAAGGATCATATAACAAAAATCTGTATGCTAAAAAATATAGTACAATTTAGCAATATCAAAGTCATGTACTAACGTGTTGTATATTTTGGTTGTTTCAAGTTGATGAAACAAAAAGTCATGTACTAACGTGTTGTATATTTTGGTTGTTTCAAGTTGCGAAACACTTGTGACTTGGAGGGATAAACCATAGTTTCTTTTCCGAACATAGGTTTACAAATCTAATATGGGAAATAAGAATCCAAAAGAATGGTAAAGAAAAAATACTAGAAATATGTTTAACAAATATCACAATCACTATGAAGACACATTTAACATTAAAAAACAAATCAACAATAATGCTATCATTTTTTTTCCCTACAGTGCTTTTCCTATGATGGTTTTCAATGACGGTTTTCTTATAATGGTTTTCGTGTGGTAGTTTTCAATGCTGGTTTTTCTTTAAAATTAATTTGTTTTATTAATAATTAAACAAGTTTTATATATGAATTCTTCATTTGTAAGCATAAAAATTTAGAACATTCAATGGCCGAAAACTTACCTTACCATTAGAAATTTTGCAGCTATCCTTACAGTCTAAGCACTCCTCGATCGAGGTTTGTGCTCCTCAGATGAGCTCTATTCTTCTCGCTAGAGCTTGAAACTCCTTGATCGAGCTCTATTTCTCTGTTACGTGTATTGATTGAGTTGTCTTGCTCGCAGTTTGTGCAAAAAATGCTTGCAGTACTTATAGAGTTTTTTTTGCACGGATTACCATGTAAAATAGCTCAATTGAACTATAGGCTCAATCATAACTCGATTGAGTTTTTTTTTTAATCCCATTTCGTTTTGGCAAGAATTTTGAAAAAATAGCTGAATCGAGTTCATAACTCGATTGAATAAGTGGTTACGTAGGAGCTAAATCAAGGGTTTGCTTTATAGCTCGCTTGAACAATATTTTAGCCTTCAAATAGCATGATCGAGGGTTAAAATATTGCTCAATCGAGTGCTTAAAATGTGTTCGATTAAGTTGTTTTTCTTCGTCTTCGATCTTGCGTGTCTACTAAAAATTATAAACTACCTTCGTGAGTTTTCTCATTAGTTAAATGTATATACATTTAAAAAACATGTAACAAAATTTTTAACCAGAAAGAATCACACCACTTTAATGGTGGATTTTTAATTTGTAAATAAACTTTGGTACAATATTATAGCCCAATACCATGACTAATTGAACCAAAAAAAACTCTAACCCATAATGAAAAAAACATTGTGATGTGTTATGTAAATATTTTCAACTAATAGTATTGAAACCAAAACAGATTAAAAAGCTCTAACCCATAATGAAAAAGATGATATAATATCTTATCCTGTTATGTAAATATTTTCAATTAACAATATTGAATCCAAAACCGATATTAACCTTACTAATCAGATGAATAATATGGTAAATATAAAAATTAAAAATAAAAAATAATTTTAATAGTCTCAAAAGTATTGATGTTTAAAAAAATAATTTCCTTAGAGCACTTTTATACATTAATATTTTCCACTGAGTCATCTTTAGATCACTTTTCACCATGGCATTACATCACGTTAGTATGAATATCTGCAGATGAGTGACGTTAGTATGAATATGAAAATGGAAAGCAAAGTCGTGTACACCAATACTCAATCCTCTGCTCTGCATATGTGGAAACAGATGTAGATGGGCAGCTTTCGTTTCCTCTATTTTAACTTGCAATTTTATAAATTCGCCGTCATTAACATGCACCAGTTGGACGCCTTTGCGGACTGAGTGGAAGTGACTAGTAGTTTGGACAAATATTAGATTTTGTTTTCAGCAGGGTATAAATTTTTTATGAACAGTTTTCGTTGAAAACTGCAAATGGGTTGAGGAAAATTTTTAATTTTAAACATGGTTCTGGAAAATTAAATATATTTAATTGTATTTATTAGTGTGTGGTGTAATTAGATATAGTTAAATTTTTTATAAATCATAATAAATTATTTATTAAAAAAATGTTAAAAGTTTTTGAGTAATAATAATATATAAGTTTGACTCCAATTTTAATTAGTAATTTGAGTAGATTTTAACATCTAAAGAAATAATAATATATATTTAAAAAGATTTTAATTTTTCAAACAATAATAATATACATTGTTTCAATTTTTAAATAATTCATTTTTTAGGAAAAAAGAAGAAAGCATTCATACCTTTTCTACTTGAAAATTCATTACACAATTCAAATTTCAATATCCAATTATGACTAAACTTTTTTTTAATCAATTTAATAAATAAATTCATTTTAGAAAAGCTTAGTAAACTAATCAAATTAATAAATAAAACTTTTATATTAAACTCTAATACTATGAGGAAGACTCACTCTCGAATTCAAAATTTCAATATCCAATTATGATTAAACTTTTTTTAATCAATTTAATAAATTCATTTTAGAAAAACTTGGTAAAATCAAATTAATAAATAAAACATTTATATTAAACCCTAATCCTATGAGGAACACTCACTACACAACTCAAATTTCAATATCCATTTATGATTATTTTTTCTAATCAATTTGGTAATTTTTTTATATAATAACTTTTAAAATAAAATTGATAAATTGTTATTTCACTAAAAAATACACACTATAAACTAATTTTATTATTAGTTTTATGAACAATTAAAAAACCCTTAAATTTAATTAATTCATCTCCATATATTATTGTTTTATATGGCATATGAATGTGGACATAGATAATGAGTGCCATTGTTTTAAAGTTCACTCTGTTTGTGTGCATAGTGTGCATAATGCATTATTGCATGATATGAGTGGCCATGGAACTACACTTTTTAACAAATTCAAAGACTCTTTATGAAGGAATCTATATTTATATTGTAATGTGATTATTTCAATAACCATGTTTATCTTCAAATATGGCTTTCATAATTTTAATTTAATTATCAATAATTATTAGGTGGATGGTATAGATTTAATCTCCATAGAATATTTTTGAATGTTATTAATAGTATACACAAATCAAATGCTGACACTTATTTCTAATGTAGTTATGTCATTTTCCCCTTATAATTAAATTCACTAATTAAAAAAGTGACAAATGAACAAGTGTCATATGAAATGAGTTATGATTTTTTGGATTGGTGGTATTGATAATCCATGATCACTAAATTGTAATAAATCTTATTTACAAATTAAGAATCTCCATAGTAAAGTTATCATTTAATTATTGTTTATATGTTTTTCCCCTAATGTAGCATTTTTATGTTTATCATGATTGATGTCCATTAACACTTATTACCCATTTGATATATATAGTTGTGCTATATATATTTCTTGATATATATATTAGTCATTTCAAAGAGGATTTTCTTTTTATGCAGAAGAACAAATGAAGAGGTAGTCCACCTCTTTCTTGGCTGTCTTGGACCACCTCTTTATTTATTGTAGTTTTGCTAAAATCATTTGGTGAAGTCCTCCAACATTTAGGCCAGGATTGTCACATCTTCTACTGGTGGTTGCAGATAGCAAAGTCTATGGTCATGCAGGAACACCAATATTTTTGATGATGTTGCCTTTGATGTGTGTTCCACAGTTTTGAAGATTGTGGGTTTCTTCTAGGAAATTGGGTCCTCGTTTCCCTCCCCCATCCAACTTTCTGTTATTTATAAATATTTTGATTCGTCTCTTCTTGAGGGTTTTTTTGATGGATAAATTATTTGTGTTTGTGGGGCTATCATTTTAATGCAAACATGTCTCCAATACCATTTCCATTTGAGTGTTGGGTATGGATCCAACAACAGAACAAAGCTTGTCACTATTTGGGGCGTTTTAAGATGTGCTTCCTAGCTAGAGATTTATGTGATAGAAATTTCAAGGGACTCTAAAACTGTAATTGATTGGGTGTAGGGAAATACTTCCTTTGGGCCTCTTGCATTATTCAAATGGATGTCTCAAATTAGGAAATTGATAAGTCTTTTTAAGGAAATCAAATTCATTCATGTCTATAGTGAACATAATCACTCTGTTGATTCTCTCTCCAAGCTTGATAGGTCTGTTATGCTAGGGTAGATCGTCTTCTCTATCCTCGTCAATGACTCTATTAGTTGTTATAGAGCCTTTTATTTCTAGGTATTATTGTCTCATTTTGTTTATCTTTTTGTGCAGGTCTCGGCTACTTCAAGTTTTGTCTCCTCTCCTTGGCTTCCTAGCATAGTTACCAAGTTCGGCTGTATTGGTAAAAAAATTCAGAAATTCATTAGTACGGTTTGGTTTTCATTATAGTACGTTAATTTTAATACGGTATGGTAATTTTGGATTATGAAATCAATTGAAGTTGATAGTGTTAATGGTTATCTGGTTCGAGTCGAACTTAGAAGCACTTGTTGCAATTCTAAGAAGGGACACAATGCTCTGAAAAAGCTTATGAATATCTTTTGATCGATGAGAAAACAACCAGTCTAGTGGAATAGATCCACATAAACTTCCATTACCATTTTTATAGTTAAAAGATTATTGTTACAAAACATTAGCATGTTTCACATTAAATATTTTTTTATTAAAAAAATAGAAAGAAGGTTAAGTTTTATATTTAAAAAAATTATATTTTTCTTATTTTTATTACTCTATTTGATGATAACAGGTTGGAAATAGTTATTATTGGAATTTCACTTCACTACAAAATACATTGGATACATTTTATCTCACTTATTTCTGAATATTTTATATCCACATGAAAGATTAATATTAGAAATAAGTAAACCGGGCATCTTCTTATTTTTTTAGGAGCAGTTTTTTTCAATTTTTTAAAATTTTGAAAAAAAATAACAACATATTACTCTTTATAAGATGTATACTCTCGAATTTTTATCGTATTGAATTTTACATACTCATTTTTTTTTCCTTATTGAATAGAGTTCAAATCCGTATTTGAATTTGAATTTGGTAACTATGTTTTCTAGGATGTCTTCTATGTAAGTCTTCTATCATTCTGGGCAGATCCAGTTCCTCTCTATTTTGTTGCTCGACTGATCTATGACTATTGCCAATTATTATTTTATGTCAATTTGGGTATTTTGTTCATGCATAGGAATATTGTTATTTGTTAGAAATGGGAGTTGAAAGCTATAATCTGAAACTAGCGGCTCACAGGTGAGCAAGCTGCACCTAGAGATTCCCTAAGTAGAGAACGCTCTTTTCAATTAATCATAAAAACCAAAATTATATATGTTTACATCGTTTTAGAGAGATTAGAACCGACTCCTAAAAAACAGGAACTAATCCTAATCTAGGACATACATACAACCAAAAAAAAAACTCTCTCCAATAATACAATAATCTGCATTACTTTCAAATCTCCCCCTTAATGGAGAAAGGGTTCACCTGTACCCCTAACATCTCCCGAAACATTTAAAATTTCATCCTCCCAAGGGGATTGGTAAATATATCTATTGCATTATCACAAGTATTACAATATTCAATAATTTTTTCTTTAGAATAAACCTTATCTCTAACAAAGTGAAACTAAGTATTAATATGTTTGTTTTTTTGTGAAACACAGGGTTGTTTTCTAGCTTGTTGGTGCTTTGTTTGTCACATCTGATTATTGTGGCATATTTTTTTTCTTCTCCAACATTATGGAGAAGTCTCCTCAATCAAATTGACTCACATGTGGCTGCACACACTACTTGATACTCTGTTTCTGTAGAAGATAAGGATACAATACTTTGCTTCTCGCTGCTCCAAGAAATTACCCACGACCTGACATTTAAAGCATAAACTATTATGGCTCTTCTTTCATCCAGGTTTACTACCCAGCCTGAATCTGAAAAACCTGTCAAATTAACATCACAAGAATCTGTGTACTTAATACCAAAATCAATGGTTCCTTGAAGGTATCTCAAGGAACCTTTTGCTGCTACCCAGTGGTTCTCAAGAGGTTTTGAAATTAATTGACTTAACACACTGACTAAGAATGCTAGGTCAGGTCTAGTTATAGTCAAATAAATCATACACCAATCTAGTTGTCTATACAATGTGAAATCACAAGTGAGAAAGCTACACCTAGAGACTGCCCAAGCAGAGAATGCTCTATTCAATTAATCATAAAAATTAGAAATATATAAGTTTCCATCGTTTTAAGGAGATTAGAACTGACTCCTAGAAAATAGGAACTAATCCTAATCTAGGATATGCGTACAACCAAAAAACAAACTCTTTCCAATAATACAATATTGTCCATTATTTTCAAATCTCCCCCTTAATGGAGAAAGGGTTCACCTGTACTTCTAACATCTCCCTAAACATTTCAAATTTAATCATCCCAAGGGGTTTGGTAAATATATCTACTGCCTTACCACAAGTATTACAATATTCAATCAAATTTTCTTTAGACTGAACCTTCTCTCTAACAAAGTGAAACTGAGTATCAACATGTTTTGTGTTTTTTTGAAACACATGGTTGTTTTCCAACTTGATTGAGCTTTGGTTGTCACATTTGATTATTGTAGCATCTTTTTGTTCTTCTTCAACATCATGGAGAAGTCTCCTCAACCAAATTGACTCACACGTGGATGCACACAATGCTTCATACTCTGCATCTGCAGAAGATAACAATACAATACTTTGCTTCTTGATGCTCCAAGAAATTACCCCAAACTCAACATTGAAAGCATAACCTGTTATGGATCTTCTTTCTTCCAAGTTTCCTACCCAATCTGAATCTGAAAAACCTGTCAAATTAACATCAGAAAAATCTGTGTACTTAATACCAAAATCAATGGTTCCTTGAAGGTATATCAAGGTATCTTTTGCTGCCACCTCGTGGTTCTCAAGAGGTTTTGACATGAATTGACTTAACACATTGACTGAGAATGCTAAGTCAAGTCTAATTGTAGTCAAACAAATCATACTTCCAACTAGTTGTCTATACAATATGCCAACCACCTCTTTAGAATCATCAACATTTGGAAGTTTAAGATTATCCTGTAAAGGAAATGAGGCATATTTGCAATGTTCCATTCTAAATTTTTTCTATAATGCACTGACATACTTTCCTTGAGTGAGAAAATTCTAGCGAGAGTCCCTCCAAACTTCTAGATCCAAACAATAATGTAATTATCCAAGGTCTTTCATTTCAAAAACTTGTGAAATCTGCACTTTGATTTCTTTAATTAATTCATAAGCATTTATAGTGATAGTTAGATCATCTACATATAAAGAAATCAAGACAATATGCCCCTTTACATCGAACACAATATACATATTTGGGTCATTTTTGCTCCTCTTATAACTATGCTGTAAGAAAAAGGAGTCAATTTTTTCATACCATGACCTCGATGCCTATTTCAATCCATATAATGCCTTCTTTAATTTGCAGACTAAATTTTCCTACCCCTATTTCATAAATCTTTCAGGTTGTTTTAAATATACCTATTCTTTCAATTCTCCATTTAGAAAAGCAGATTTCACATCTAGCTGGTGTAAACTCCATTAATGCTTTGTAGCTAAAGCTATTAACATTCTAATAGTGTTTAACTTAGCTATAGGAGGAAAGGTCACATCATTATCAATCCCTTCCTTTTGTGAGTAACCTTTAGCTACCAAGCTAGCTTTATAGTTGTCTACGCTACCATTTGCTTCGAACTTAAGTTTATATAACTATTTACAACCTATAGGCTCTTTCCCTTCTGACAGTTCAACTAAATCCCATGTTCTGTTTTTAATTATTGACTCATATTCTTCTTTCATGGCTGCTCTCCATTCCTCATACTCATTATAATTTCAGTGCTCAGCAACATTTAAAACACTGGTCATAAGAGCACAGTCTCTATACCTTGCTGGTAATTGAGTCTACCCACCCAATCTCCTTAGTAGCAGACTTGCCTCAAATGTGTCTTTCTCACTTCTTAGTGGACTTGGATTGTTGACTGTAGCTGCATCATCTAATTCCTCTTTTTACTACTGCTACTTCACATGGTTGTCTTTAATTTCCTCATTATTTTCTTCAATCATCAAAGGCATGTGCCACTCCTCATATCTTTTCTCTCTGTTCCCTACATCGACTTGTTCATGGAATATACCATCTCTGCTCGCAAGCACCTTGTGAGTAGATGGATTAAACAATTTGTATGCTTTAAACTCATAAAATTACCATACAAATATGCATTTTATGGCCATAGTATCCAATTTCTTCTTTTCCTCCTTAGGAATATGTGAAAAATCTTTCGAACCAAATACTCTTAAATGACTCACTAGAAATTTAAAACCATATAAATCCTCGAATGGAGTCTTGAGATCAAGTCTCTTCGTTGGACTCCTATTCTCTAAATAGACTTCAATATTAATAGATTCTACCCAAAAACCATTAGATAGGTTCTTACCTTTCAACATACTACGTGCACACTCCACCAAAGTTTTGTTCTTTCTTTCTGCAACCCCATTTTGTTGTGGAGTGCGAGGTACTTTAAAATGCTGAATTATTCCATGGTCCCTGCAATATTTCATGAAGTTTCCAAGCTTGTATTCTCCCCCTTGATCTGAGTGTAGAATTTTGATGACCTTTTGTGTCTATTTTTCAACCATACTTCTAAATTATTTAAAATATTCAAAAGTATGACTTTTGATTTTGATAAAATATAACCAGGTATATCTTGTGCAACCATCAACAAATAATAAAAAATAATATGCTCCTCCTAATGATTTTGTCTGTATCGGTCCACATATATCAATGTGCACAATTCCAAGGATATCTCTCTTTCTTCTATTTAAACTTGAGGGAAATTCATCCCTGTGCATCTTTCTAAGTGCACATTCTTCACAATCAACATGTGCTTTTTTTATAACATGGACTCCATTAACCATACCTTGTTTTTGTAGCAGCAATAAGTCATGAAGATTGATGTGTTTGAATCTATGATGCCAAAGGTTCTCTGTTGTCATCGATGTTGAAGTCAAAGCTTGGTGTGGAACACTTGTAACATTCAACTTGTACAGGCCTCCAACTCGTATTCCAAATGCAACTAGTTTCTATTTATCCAACAACTCCTTTATGACACAATAGGTTTTAAAAAACTCTACCTTTAGGTTGTGATCTGCAACCATAGAGACAAAGATAAAATTCTTTTTAATGCCTCGTACATACATCACATTTTGGATGCGCCTGATATTTCCATCAGACAATATCACAGGAATGCCTCCATACCCTTTAATCTAGTAAGCTTTGTCATCACCAAGGTAGATATTAGCACCACTTCTAGTCTCATTAAAACTTTCAAACCAATGCTTATTACCTGTCATGTGAGTGGATGCTCCAGAATCCACAAACCAGGTTTTGGCCTCATCAATCTCACCAGAAAGAGCAGAATGAGACACAAACAATTTGAGGTCATGATTCTGATGTCAGCAAAGTTACATGTATGCTTCTTCTATCTGTCTCGCTTCATCAAACTTCTTTTTATAACAATGTTTAGCAATGTGACCAGATTTACCACAATAAAAACACTTGATTCATGAATCAATTCCGGTAGAAGATATACCTTGAAATGGCTTTCTTTGGAGTGTGCCACCATCTTTTTGTCCTGCTCCTAATTTCTCTCTAAAAAGCCTTTTCTTTGCCATTAATGAAAGATCTGCATTCTGAGGCTTCAGATTCATCCACCTCTCTTCTTCCTGCATCAAGATGCCTATCAATTATTCAAAACTGGGGGCTTTCTTCCCTGTTGTCAACCTTGTAATGAACATCCGATAATCATGAGTCATACCATTTAAGGTAATCATGACAAGATCAGTGTTGGACACTTTCTCTCCTATATTACCCAACTTATCTCTCAAATCTTTGATCTAAAAGATAAATGCAACAACTAATTCATTCTCCTCCATTCTGATAAAAAAAATCTTACTCTTAAGAAACAATAAGCAATTTGTATTCTTTATCTCATACAAATCTCTGAAAATCACCCAACACCTATATGGAAAAAACATACCTAAGATACCTTTTCTAGGATTTTTTTAGGCTCCACGAGCAAACATGACCCATGCAAATCCAAGCGTCATATTTCGTATCGTACCCGTCACTGTGTTGTGAGACGTTTCACGCTTTTTTGTACAACTGTTCCACTTGGAGTTGAGAGGACAGTTGGTATTTCACATCTAAATATCTTGAGGAATCCCATCAAAATTTGAATCAACATCGAGCATCACTGCAAGTTCTGCTGTGGTGATATGTGCCACAGATATCATTGCGAAAAGTAATATTCCTATAAGAATGGACTGTACAGTCTTTTCGTGCTGGAATGCTAAATATCCTAAACCTATCAATTTGGGAGCTCTTTTAAATATTCTTCGTGAATTTGTTGAACGTGTCAGCCATTGCCATGATAGCCCAATGAATTGGTTGAATATTTGAATAAGATAATGCGTTATGCATTGCAAAAAATAATTACAAATAACCAATAGATAATCATTCAAGAGGATACGTTCGTGGGAAACGGCGGTTTGATGTAGAAGTTGCCAAATTCTTGAAAAGTAGGCCCCTCACAGTCATGTCATTATTAATAGGTGCAGATTAGTCAAGTTATTATGAATGGAAGGCAATGTCCGGGCATCAATAATGAAAGATTCCTCCGAGGGCAATGTCCGTAGCTTTCGTCCTCATGCTTTCGTTTATCATTTTTAATCGCCATTGCTAAATGTACGATTATAGGAAATTTAATGCGCCTGATATGGGGCGGTGTTTAACACTATATAACACCCTGCGCTGTGATGAGAAAGAAAAAACCATACAGGGTGTTATATGGTGTTAAACACCGCCCATATCAACAAGCATTAAATTTTCTATAGTCGCACAAATAAAATTCACCCTTTTTAATTGTCTTCGTCACTGAACTTCATAAAATATACGTGGTTGATATGCATCAATTGGACGTCTTTGTAGACTGAGTGGAAGTGGGCTAACAGTTTAATTGATTGACAAATATCAGGCCTTATTTCGAGCAAATAGCGAGCACCATTTTTCAAAGAAAAGAAAGAAATGTCAGGAGCACATATGTCTACTCTTTCTAGGCAGGTACTTAACCTTTTCGATCATTTTCCTAACCTGGCTGGTGCAAATTAAAGAAGCTAAGTTCATGGATCATAACCAAAGGGATCGTCAATAATCAAAGAAGATAAGTTCATGGAGAACAACGGTTTGATATTGAATTTGCTAAATGACAGTCATGCCGTAATGAATATCTGCAGATGAGTGACGTTATTATGCATATGAAAATGGAAAGCGAAGTCATGTGCATCAATACTCAATCATTCCTCTACTCTGCATATGTGGAAACAGATGTATAGGGGCAGATTTAGTTTCCTCTATTTTAACTTGCAAATCTATAAGTTAGCCGTGGTTAATATGCACCAGTTGGATGCCTTTGCAGACTGAGGGAAGTGACTAGTACTTTTGACAAATATTAGATTTTGTTTTCAGCAGGGTATAAATTTTTTTATGAACAGTTTTCGTTTAAAACTGCCAGATGGCTAATATTTATTTCTATTTATCATTTAAATAATGATGTATTATATGTTAGTTGTCGGACTACAAACAACTAGGGTTGGGCCGAGAGACAATTTTTAGTTCTATTTATTTTAATTATAAATAATGTAATTATATTGGAAAAATTAAACACTATAAATCCATAAACTTGTATTTAACTTAATGTGTGTTTGTAATTAGAATATAGTTAAAGGTTTTATAAATTATAAAAAAATTTCATAAAAAAATCTAAATTTTTTTGACGTAAAATAATCATAAGGAGAAGTTTTGATTTATTTTTTAATTAGTATTTGAAAGTAAATTTTTAACTATTTAAAAGAATCAATAATAATACATTATTTGGAATGGATTTAACTTTTCAAAAAATAAAAATATACATTTTTTCAAAAATTTTTAAATAAATAATTCTTGTTATTTTTTTGAAAAAAAAAAGAAAAGCATTCATTACTTTTTTACCCTGAAACACCTCCACTACACAATTAAGTTTAAACATCCATTATAGATTAAACTTTTTATAATTAATTTAATAAATAAATTCATTTTGGAAAAACTTGGTAAACTAATCAAATTAATAAATAAAACCTTTATATTAAACCCTAATCTTATGAGTAACACTCGCTATACAATTCAAATTTCAATATCCAATTATGATTATATTTTTTTAATCAATGTAATAAATAAATTTCTATGAGGAGCTTAATCTTATCACCAGCGTAGAAAGGGTAATTTTTTTATATAATAATTCTTAAAATAAAATTGATAAATAGTTATTTCACCCAAAAATACGTACTAAAAGTTAATTTTATTATTATTATTATTGAACAACTGAAAAACCCCTTAAATTTAATTAATTTATCTCCATAGATTATTGTTTTATATGATATATGGATAAGTTAATTTTATTATTATTTTTATTGAACAACTGAAAAACCCCTTAAATTTAATTAATTTATCTCTATAGATTATTGTTTTATATGACATATGGATTATCCATATGGATAGGACATGGATGTGGACATAGATAATGAGTACCATTGCCTTAAATTTAATTAATTTATCTCAATAGATTATTGTTTTATATGACATATGGATTGTCCATATGGATAGTACATGGATGTGGACATAGATAATGAGTGGCATTGTCTTAAAGTTCACTTTATTTGTGTGCATAATGCATTTTAAATTTAATTAATTTATCTCCATATATTATTGTTTTATATAACATATGGATTGTCAATATGGATAGTACATGGATGTGGACATAGATAATGAGTTCTATTGTTTTAAATTTCACTCTTTTTGGGTGCATAATGCATTATTGCATGATGTGAGTGACGATGGAACTGCATTTTAAAAAAAATTCGAAGACTCTTTATGAATGAGTCTATATTTATATTGTAATGCAATTATATCAATAGCCATGTCTATTTTCAAATATATCTTTCATAATTTTAATTTAATTATCAATAATTATTAGGTGGATGGTATAGATGTAACCTTCATAGAATATTATTGAATATTCTTAATAGTATACACAAATCAAAAGCTTACATTTATTTCTAAGGTAGTTATGCCACTTTTTCCCTTATAATTAAATTCACTAATTAAACGAGTGACAAATGAACAAGTGTTATATGAAATGAGTTATGGTTTTTTTGGTTTTTGGTATTGATAATCCATGACCACTGAATTGTAAAAAATCCTATTTACAAATTAAGAATCTCCATAATAAAGTGGAATTAAATTTCCATGGTTAAGAATTTGGTTACATATTTTTTTACACACACACACACATATATCATTATTATTATTTTTCAATAAATAATAATTTTGTTTTAATAAAGTTAATAATTTAATTGAATTTTTTTTATATGTTTTTTCCCCTAATGTAGCATTTTTTTATGTTTATCATGATTGATGTCCATTAACACTTATTACCCATTCAATATATATAATTGTGCTATATATATTTCTTGATATATATATTAGTCATTTCAAAGAGGATTTTCTTTTTCTGTAGAAGAACAAATGGAGAGGCAATCCATCTTTTTCTTGGTTGTCTTGGACTACCTCTTCATTTGTTGTAGTTTTGCTAAAATCATTTGGTGAAGTCCTCCAACATTTAGGCTAGGATTGTCACATCTTCTATTGGTGGTTGCAGATAGCAAAGCCTATGGTCGTGCAGGAACACCAATATTTTCGATCATATTGCCACTGATGTGTGTTCCACAATTTTGAAGATTGTGGATTTCTTCTAGGAAATTGGGTCCTTGTTTCTCTCCCCCATCCAACTTTCTGTTATTTACAAAGATTTTGATTCATCTCTTTGTGTGGGTTTTTTGATGGAGAAATTATTTGTGGTTGTGGGGCTATCATTTTAATGCAAACATGTCTCCAATACCATTTCCATTCGAGTGTTGGGTCTGGATCTAACAACAGAGAAAAGATTGTCGCTATTTGGGGTGTTTTAAGATGTGCTTCATGGCTAGATATTTACGTGATGGAAGTTGTAGGGGACTCTAAAACTGTAATTGATTGGGTGCAGGGACATACTTCCTTTGAGCCTCCTGCATTATTCAAATAGATGTCTCGAATCAGGAAATTGATAAGCCTTTTCAAGGAAATCAAATTCACTCATGTCTATCGTGAACATAACCACTCTGTTGTTTCTCTCTCCAAGCTTGATAGGTCTATTATGCTAGGGTAGATAGTCTTCTCTATCCTCGTCAATAAGTCTATTAGTTGTTCTAGAGCCTTTTCTTTCTAGGTATTTTTGTCTACTTTTGTTTATCTTTTTGTGCAGGTGTCGGTTGCTTCATGTTTTGTCTCCTCTCCTTGGCTTCCTAGCATAGTTACCAAGTTCGGCTGTATTGGTAAAAAAATTCAGAAATTCATTAGTACGGTTCAGTTCGCATTATAGTACGTTAATTTTAATACGGTATGGTAATTTTGGATTATGAAATCAATTGAAGGTGATAGTGTTAATGGTTATCTGATTCGAGTCGAACTTAGAACCACTTGTTGTAATTCTGCGCAGGGACACAATGCTTTGAAAAAACTTATGAATATCCTTTGGTCGATGAGCAAACAACCTGTCTAGTGGAATAGATCCACATAAACATCCATTACCATTTTTATAGTTAAAAATATCTATTGTTACAAACATTATCTGTTTCACATTTAATTATTTTTTTTATAAAAAATAGAAAGAAGGTTAAATTTTATTAAAAATTAATATATTTTCTTATTTTTTATAATTCTATTTGATGATAGCGGGTTGGAAATAGTTATTATTGGAATTTCCCTTCACTACAAAATACATTGGATACATTTTATCTCACTTATTTCTGGATATTTTAAATCCACATGAAATATTAATATTGGAAATAAGTAAACAGGGCATTTTCTTATTTTTTTAGGAGCAATTATTTTTATTTTTTTAAAATTTTGAAAAAAATAACAACATATTACTCTTTATAAGATGTATACTCTCGAATTTTTATCGTATTAAATTTTACATACTGATTTTTTTCCTTATTTAATAGAATTCAAGTCCGTATTTGAATTCGAATTTGGTAACTATGTTTTCTAGGATGTCTTCTATGTAAGTCCTCTACCATTCTGGGTAGATCCAATTCTTCTCTATTTTGTTGCTGAACTGATCTACGACTATTGGCCATTCGTATTTTCTGTTAATCTCATTATTTTGTTCCTGCACAGGAATATTGTTATTTTTTAGAAATGTGAGTTGAAACTTATAATCTAAAACTAGTGGTTCACAGGTGAGCAAGTTGCACCTATAGACTACCCAAGCAGAGAACGCTCTGTTTAATTAATCATAAAAATCAGAAATATATAAGCTTACATTGTTTTAGGGAGATTAGAACAACCTCTTAGAAAATATGAACTAATCCTAATCTAGGACATACGTACAACCAAAAAAAAACTCATTCAAGATTACTTTAATGTGATTTTAAGAATCATTCAGTTGTTACACAAGCTCAGATACTCTAGGGGTTGATCAAACATAAGAAACTAAAACACACCACAAAGATTTTGGGTATCCAAGATCCTAAAAGCAGGAAGACACATCTAATTGTCACTGAAAATTTATCAAAGGCATTCTCTATGTTTGATAAATCAAGAAAACCTTATGTTTGAGTTGATTGTAGGGAAATTACAATTGTTATTGTTGCACCAAGTACATCAAAATAACAAATGTTGGCAACAATGTCGAAATTGCTTCATGTATCTAGACAAACATTGCAAAATAATACCAAATTTAGGGTTCAAGAAAATGAAAATGATGAAGCTTCTTGTTGGGCTCTTATCACTAGGCAACCCTACTGATACAGGCTTATATAAGGAATTATACCACTTGTGGTAGAATTTTGGGAGAGACATTCTTGTGTTATACTAGATAGAAAGCATGTTGTGTGGCATTGCCTATCTAAAGGTGAGTATGTAGATCACGCTAATAATTTTGTATATATGATAAAATTTGTATTGTTTGAGGAAATTTAGAGAGGAAATCCCCATGTAAATATATCCATAAGCATGTTTTAGAAATTGAAACCATGGTCTATTAGGCCTAATGCAAACCATGACATGTGTTTTTGTTAATATCATGTTTAATTCCAATTTCATTACAGCACGTTTTGGAAATTTTGCAAGAGGAACTAGCACGCCAACCCTCCTCCCAAAATGCGTGATTTTGTTTCATTAATATTGTGCAAAAGGGAGGTAGAAGAGTTTCTTTAAAAGAAATGATGTATAGGTGGGAGAATATGCACTAAATGTGGTGATTTGGCATTGTTCCATAGGAAATTTTTTATGAAACCAGCTCAAGAAAAGATAGAAAAGATAGATCAACGCCTTAGAATTCAGCCTCTTCGAGGGGGAAACCTCCTTTACATTACATAAATGAACAATTCTTGGATGATTCAAATGATAAAACTTCCTTTCTATATATAGGAGTCTAAGGAGTCACAATATAACCCAGCCGACCTAACAATAATAATATAAAGCCACAAAAATAACAATAGAGCGATTCGATGGGGCACAGTAATAACAATATGGGGACAATAGGGGCACAAAAATATTAATAATGGGTACAACTACAATAGTAATGGGGTAATCACTAGTATTATAGGGACCCAACACTTTGGTCTGCTAAACTCCCTAGTTAACGCAACTTGGATCACTGCGATTCCTACATCCAGATGGTCATTTGAGTGCTTATGCGAGCACTAACCAATATTTCTTTCTTGATATTATCGTCTGTTACTCCCTGTGCTTCCCAGATAGCTTTTACAATGAACCAAAACTAGTTCAGATCTTCATTTCCCACTCCTTTGAAAACAGGCAACTTGATCGTGCTCGCCATATTAAAACACGGGGTTGGCGGAGGTGGTATCGGTGAAGATGGAGGTGATGGAAGTGAAACAGGCAAAGGTGTGGGTGAGGTGGTATGTGTGGAATCCTATGTCTTATCAACTGGATCGCACTTCACAGAGAGACCCTCGCGAGCTCTTCCTCGTCCCCTCGTGGAGGTGAAATCAAGGGGCTAGTTTCTAGTTCTGCACTATCTTTGTTCCTATAAATTATCCCACTTCATGTAGCCCCAAACATCAGTGTATTCACATAATCTTCTTTTCACACAATAGCGTCTTAATCCAAGTGTTCAAAGATTTAACGTACTTACCTCGCGGTTGCTTGAGGAAGCATTGCTCGGCCTCGTTGTAGCTTACCGAAGTGTCTACTCCGAACTCAGTAATAAATCCTCCTATAATCTGATCGAGTGAGTGATCAACATCACGTGGAATCTTATCCTCGGATGCTTCCAATATGCGTGCCAATTTAGGGGTCCACACAATAGGATTGTCAAGCTTGCACCTTCCTTGGCGATCTGCTAGCTTCATGATCCACTCATACAGCTCAGTAGGGAAATATGCAAACAAAATTTCATGGATCTCTGTTGGCATTATGGCACAGGTTTGGAGCTATGGCACAGGTGTTGTCCTTGATGGCAACCCTCTCTGGTAACAGATCTCAGATCAGGCACTCAGAAAGTAGAAAAAGACATATATGCAGGTTCA
>APFE030744683.1:67384-106664 GCA_000404065.3 Pinus taeda
CCTCCCATTGGAATGGAAAGCATTGGACTAGTCAATACATGTTCTCCCATGGATAGCTTGACATTATGGCATTTTCCAGAGCAATTTATTGTTCCTCCATTTGCAATCATCACTTGACACTCTGGTGCTGGATATAGGAAGCAATTCAATTCTTTTGCTACCTTACAATGAATAAAATTATGGGGGCTTCCTGAATCAATCAACACTATTACCTTTTTCTTCTTGATTTGTCCTTCTATCTTGATGGTTTGAGGAGCGGTAATTTTAGCCAATGCATTACAATATATGTCGGATTCATTTTTTCTTCATCTGGCTTTGTTCCTGGAGTATATCCTCTTCTTTTGACCTTCCTTGCTCCTTTTCTTCTTCCACTTCACAATCTATGTAGAATAATTTCTTCTCAGCACACTTATGACCTTTAGTGTATTTTCTATCACAACTGTAACAAAGCCCTTTTGCTCTTTTTTCTTCCAATTGTTGTGGTGTCAACCTTATAGGTTGTTGAAGACTAGCGGCAACACCACTTCCATCTTTATAGTTGTGAGTGGTATGCTTCCTGGTTGCCATAATTTTTGCTTTCCATTTTTCTTGCTAACCTGAATGCCTTCTCTAATGAATCAGGTTCCCAAAGGCGAACATCATGTTGGATATTATCCTTTAAAGTCCCTCTGAACACATCAATCCTATGCTCCTCTGGAATATTTTTTACCCTTATGTTCAATTTTTGGAACTCCTCAATGTGCTCCATTATTGAACCCTTTTGTTTGAGACTTATCAATTGGCTAAAAAAAGTGTTGCTTTTTGTATCCTCATAATGTGCTATCAATTCTTCTGTAAAAATTGCCTAGGTGATAAATTGTTTACGAGAGAAAAGCCATTGATACCATACAAACTGATTTGGTTCCAAATATAAAGTTGCCATACGTACCTTTTGTGTGTTTTGCACATTATTGAGATCGAAAAATTACTCCATTTGTAATATCCACGTTGCGGGATCCTTGGTATCAAACTTCCTCATATCGATTTTTAGAATATGGTGGGTCTTCGATCCAACATTAGAGTCTATGGAATCATGATTAACATTTCTTTTGTTCTCATCATGAGTTTCCTTTACTATCCTTTCACCCTTAGTGACCCTTTCTTGTAGCAACTTATTCATATTTATCTTCAATTCTTCCATGTATGTCCTCAAATATATCTTCAAATCATCCATCTTAGATTCCATGTCATTCATCTTAGCTTATACACCTTTCTTTAAACAATCCATCTTAGATTCTGTTCCTTTTTGTGCACGTGACACTTGTTGCACTTGGTCTTGTAATTTTGATATATCATGTTGCATTTCTTCCTCTTCTTCATGAGTCATGCTAGAGCTTTCACGTTGCCTACTAGGTGTTTCCATTTTCTTTCTTCAGGGCATCAATTACTGATAATAGTGCTTCACTATGCCCTTTCAATTCCTTCAAAATAAATTTTCAAACCAAGCTTAAGCAAAAATTTAAAAAAATATACACACCTTTTTTCACTTTGTAGGAGCTCGATATTACCTCTGATGTATCTCTGTAATTTCAGATCATCTAGTTCTAAAATTGTGACCTGCGGTAGACCTCTGTGTCCTCTTTCCAATGCCACCAGTCTGACCCCAATTAGATTCTCCAATGAAGAGTTATGCCAAATCTCCCACAATGATTTGATTATAGACTAATTTAGTAGAGCGAACTTGTACGACGTGCCAAGTGTCCCTGTTTTGACCTTTGGCCTTGAAAAATATATACAAGAAACTACAGTCCGTCCTCTTTTTGTACCTTCTTACGAAATATCAATCTGATGCTCAGAGAGAAAGTTATGATGATTTTCCCCAGGTCACCTGTTTTGAATGTAATTCAAGATTCTACAAAAGGACCAACTTTCTTAGATCATATCTCCGCAAATATAGCACAAAAAGCTCTAAAATTCAAACCCGAGATTTAGCGCGATGTCTTCTCAAATGGGTTTTTTTTTTTCGACTTTTGAAACGTTGCAGAAAAAAAGTTATAGCAAGAATGCCACGATGACCTATTTGGAGCAACGAAACCCTAGAATCCAAAGCTCTGATACCAAATGTTATGAAACCAGCTCAAGAAAAGATAGAAAAGATAGATCAACGCCTTAGAATTCAGCCTCTTCGAGGGGGCAACCTCCTTTACATTACATAAATGAACAATTCTTTGATGATTCAAATGACAAAACCTCCTTTCTATATATAGGAGTCTAAGGAGTCACAATATAACCCAGCCGACCTAACAATTATAATATAAAGCCACAAAAATAACAATAGAGGGATTCTATGGGGCACAGTAATAACAATATGGGGACAATAGGGGCACAACAATATTAATAAGGGGAACGACTACAATAGTAATGGGGTAATCACTAGTATTATAGTGACCCAACAAAATTTCCTATTGATCCCAACCAGTATGGGATGTCATATGTCATGGTCACATGGATGCGACATGAGTATGTCATGGTAAATCAACCATATTATTCAACTCTAGCACTTAGGAGGATTGAATATGTTGAGGATGAGATTCCTATTTCAGAATTCATGGGGAAGCTTCAAAACCAGATCTATAAATATGTCTAACACTCACACAGGTCAAGGTGGAAAGCATATGACTTTAAGTATTCTTGTGACATATTCCATCCAAGCGTAATCTTATATATTGTAGAATTTGTTGAGAATTACATATTTACTCCTAAGACAAAGATACAAAGTGTGTACTATCACTTTGACCAGGTGTCCATATTCATCCATGTTCTATACAAACATACACAATTAAATGTTGAAGGTAGGGATAACACTAACAAGTCACGTGATCTCATTAAGGAGTATCACTTCTATATCAATGATGATTGTGAGAATGACACATTATTCGTGCAACAATGGTTTTTATGAATCATTCGAAGAGAATGTTATATCATTCAAAAAGCATTCGATTTGGTTAGAAGGTTCTACAAGGAAATTCAAATCAGCATGTTGTTTTATTGGTTGAGTTGGCTACATAACGAGAAAAATATTCAAGATACTTGGATCTTTTTTTAAACAAGACATGGAAAGGGTGAGCATGGTGGTGTAGATTATTGTTTAAAATGAGCATTTAGGAGGTACCAAATGAGCTATGATGCATATCAACTCTAATCATCAGTAGAGGTGGTCAACTTGTGTAGATCCCATTCAGGACATGAAGGTCATGAACAAATTAGGCTTGTGTGTGGGTTCTTTTGGAATGTTGAACTTGGAAATGTGAATATATTGATTCCTTGGTGTTGTAATGCGATATAAGGAATAAGGGAATTCACTCAATGCAGAGTAAAGACAGTGGGGGAAATATTTTCCATCGAGATAAGACAATTTGCATGTTTTTGTGAGTTTTGCATTGGTGCATATGGATATAAACTTGATGAATATGAACAACATGTGTACGTGAAAGGATTGAAATATGTCCCTGCTAATCTAACCAAGACTTCATCCAATTTTGACATTGCAATATATGCATGCTGAAGAGGCCATCGTTTCACTTGATCAGGGTCGACTCTCTGATGTTGTGAGGGAAGGTATGCAACATCCATCATTAACAGTTCCATCTACATAAATTGAAATCTCAAACACATAACTAATTTGCATTTTGTATTTTGGTTGCAGGAAATGTATTTGTTGTCACTATCCCCTCAAACAATGAAGAGAATATGGCTTACTATTTGATGTGATGCACAAAGGTAAAAAGCAGGTTAATGCAACCATATAAAGATGGACAATTCACATACAAGATTTGTGGCATTGTTGTGATGGGTCATTTTTTTGAAAAGGTAAGAAAACGAGGTGGTCACATTATTTATAGATATTTTATGCCTAAATATATATCTTGTCAATATTATGCATAGATATACTTTGAGATATGTACATTGAAGCCAATTTGGAATATGTACTTTAAACATATACATTTTGAAATGAAATATTTATAACTCATTTTTTCTAAGTTTAAATTCTTTTTTCTTATTTAGATCTATTGATATTATCATTTCGATCCATTTGTATTATAATCAATCCATTTTTATTATAATCAATCCATTTTTGTTAATTTTAGGTATCAAAGTGACTTGCATGGTAAGATTGTACTTATTTTCTTAGTCCATGAAACTAGAAATCAAAATGATTTTTTTGCAAAATCTTACTTCTTGAATTTTGTAGATCCATATTCACAGGTTGATGGTGACAACATAATGATTTTACTTCTTGATTCTTGTAAACACCATATTCATGGCTTGTTTGTGACAACATAATTCTTTTTCAATGCCATGTAATTTCAATTTTATTACATATAGATTTGTTATAACATTTTATTTTTCAATATCATAGAGAGATAATTTCATTCTAGAATATAATTGAAAATTATTCACATAATATGGATGATAAAAGTCATTAAGTACAAAGTGAAATTATATTTTAAAATATAAATAAGTGTTCTCATATGGTAAAAGGCATTTTTCATATAAAAATATGGTATTAATATTTGGAAATTTTTTCCCTCATTACATCAAAGAAAATGAGGATGTAAATATTTACACGCTTAAAACACCTATACCCATTGAATTGATTTTATTATCATTCTTATATTTAAAAAAAAAAAAGTTATATTGTAGAAATAACTAATGAAATAATTAATATCCATAATCTGAAATTTGATGAACATCAATAAACAATAATTAATAAACATACATAAACTAAAATAATGAATGTAACCATATATAGTCCAAATGAAAATATATTCAAAATACATTGCATGAACATCCATAAACTGAAATAGTGTTCAAGTATCCATAAAATGTCCATATGAAAATATACAAAGTATAGTACACATGTGAATGTGCCCTATGAAATGGGCCTAAAAATATACAAAGTATGTGGTCTAATTACCACTTCCCCTATGTGACCTCTAGTAAAAAAATGATGTCTAGATCACAATACAACAATATAGGAAATTCAAATTCAAATTAATTATCATTATTTACATAATAAATAATGTAGAAATAAATGATTTTTCACATTTAATTACTTATGAATCTACTAACTTGATTCAAATCCAAATGATAGGTGTGTGGGATAGGAGTCTGGTCAATGTGAGTTTGGTGCTCCTGAGCCTGTGGCTCAATGATTGGAACTAGCATTAGGATTGCCTCTATACCTAGCATCCCACTCATGCAATGAGATCGTTGCGTCTTGGACACCACCCTGCATTTGGGCCTATGTAAAAAATGGCAAAGATAAATTTTAAGTAGTTTATGAATTAGGTAGCATGCATGTAACTTCAAAAAAGAAAATGTTGAAATATTAGAAATAAAAAAGTGTACCTCAAGTGCTAGTCCAAGTGGCTTTACATAATGACTCTCCTCCATATGAATGTGATGACATGGAGGTGGAGGTGTTATAGACTCCATGGAAACACACACTAATGGAGATTTCTCTAGACGATCAACCGACACCTCAGATGACCTCATAAGCTCATCCATATAACCTTATGCCTACATGTTATCATGAAATTATTAATATAAATGCAATCTGATATGAACTTATTAATGTAATTAATGTATTATTTAACGATATGAGTCTAAATTTTTCTATATATGTACCTCACATGTGTCATGTTGGTCATACATACTCCAAGTGTCACAGCTGGCATCATGACATCAATGTGCATATGCCAAAAGCTAGTCATGGGGTAGAATCTCGAGCACTTCAGTAGCAACAAATTTAACTAGTGGCCCATGATGGTGGTGGTCTACTCCTCTCTCCATGCAATGTGATGTTTGCATTAACCAATGTGGTCTATATGGTCTCCAAAAAGGTATCCTTGCTCTCAATGTCGAGCTATGATGGGTCCTCTATGTTGGTCAACAATACCACACTCCAAGACAGTGGTGGCACGAATCTCAGAGGTGGTGGTACATGCGTAGTGTCCCTACGAGCCTCAATATGATCGTAGCTATGTTCCCTGCTAGATCGATAAAACCATGATCCGATGCTTATGTAATTTGTCCTCATATGCAACATGAACTCTGCATATAAATTTTGTGCAAAGTAAAGGGGGACCTAGTCATGATGGGGGAACTGAACCCAATCTCCAATGAATCGATCATAAACAAAAGGAGTTGCATCAAAATTCCTAAAATATTTGAGTGGAATCAGATGATGATGTCTTTCACAACTTAGACGGATGTCAAAAAACTCCCCACACACATCAATTTCCTTAATGGTGGCTTTCACTACATGTCAATCATTTGTGCCTCTAACATCCCACCTCTTAGTATTTTGTATGGCATGTAGGAGGCCACTCTATGGACCCACCCTCTAATAGGCCTAAATCAACTGATTGATACTCTCTAACATTAGAGTCAAGCTACGTATAATCAATGATCTAGGAGGGAGTGTACCTAGATAAATTTTAATCCAGACATGTTGGGCCCTAACATCATTGATCATGATAATGACCATGACATCATCCCAAGGAGGTATCAAAGCCGCACTGTCACACTTAGTTTTGCCTTGGAAATCTCTGAATGTCATAAACATAATTTAACATGTATAACATAGTAAACATAATAAAAAAAACATTAAATTCAAGCACATACATTGAAGATGATTTAAAACTTAAAGATAATTTAAATACGTAAACACATAAATTAAAGAGGATTTGAAAATGCAAGAGATGTACCTAGGACATGTGAAGCTGGACTCTTTGCAACATCATCAAAGAGACAGATACATTTCCTCTCACATTCCCACTAGTGTCAAAACTAGGATCTATTAGTGAAACACGACATCTGGTTAGGCAATGTGATCTTTGACGAGCCCAACCATGTGTCATTGATCTCCCCAGATAACAATGACCTGTTGATGGGGGTGGCATGGGAGAAGGACCAACATAAATTTAGTTGGAATGGGATTTATTATAATATGGATAAAGTATAAAAATTAAGAGTCAATCCGAATCATATAAAAAAACATATAATCATGTAATACATAAGGATGTTGGGATTTTGATATCTAATACTAAGTATAATTTAGAAAATTTATAAATAGAAATGAAAACATAAAATGTTAGGTTGAGTGAAACCATATACGAAAGTTCCATGACCTAAAATTATATTCAGTGGGAAAAGTTAATTACTTTGTACATAAGCATCTAGCATATACTATAATGCACAAACATTAGAAATGGAACATTTGAGAAAATATAATGCTAATTTGCTGAAGGGATATAATAAATAATTGATACTTCATGCTAAATTAGGTTATTGAGATATGTTTGCTAGGACATCATGATTTAAAGTTAATACTATTATAGGGATATGTATAGAGGAATAGAGTTAAGGAATAGAAGGAAATACTACTAGAGAGGAATAAAAGCAATACAATTTTATTTTAAATATGTAAGAGTCATTTAAGTTGTATAAGATTTCATCATAGACCTTTAGAATTGAAAAAAACCTAGTACATATAACACATATAAAGTAATCCAAGAAAACAAATAACATATAAATAAAAAGTTTAGATTGGTAGAAGAATGTTGATAAGAAAACCATTTCTAAACTCAAGTATCTACAATCATCTATCCTTCCTAAACTTTATACTCCCTTTTTTATAATTTATCAACAAAATTATTGAGTTCCGTGTAAACACAATCGAAAGAAGTGATCAAATCTAGCTTGACACGTTTTCTCATTTCTAATTAATGCATTTTATTCATAGATCATAAATATGTAAATATGTATAAAAAATTGAAATAATTCTATTTGCAAAAAATAAAATTTCATGCCAACCAAATACTCAATCAAGCAAGTTCTTATCATATTTGACATTGGCATATGACATACTAGGTATAAGCACATGAAGAAAATATTTCTACAAGACACTACATATCAAGTTGTCATCCAAGGGAAAATAAACAATAAGTATTTTCTTAGTAAGACATGCCTCTAATGGTCTCATGAAACCATATTTATTCTCATTAACTTCCTCACCACTGTTTACCTCATTACCATCTTAGGTTTCACATTCATTAGGATAGTTAAAATTTTGGACCTAGTATGGATTTACTCCACCATGTCAATCTCATCTAAAAAACGCATATCAAGCATTGTCATTTCTAGCTAAAACTAAATTGTGCATGTTTGTAATTGTTCAAAACACACACGAACATTATGGATGAACTACTTTTCTCATGTTATCCATAATGCATTGTCCTTTTCCTCCATGGTTGGGGAAAAAGAGGGTTTTAACTATTATAGGTAATAATAATGGATGGATTTCGAATATCATTAGTTGATGGAATATGTCAAAGTTCATTTTAGGTGCTCCATATGCCATATGTACGGTTATCTTAGTAGAATGTGCCCCAAAGAGTTGCTTGCTAGTGAAGGCATCGTGGAAGATAGGATAGTATCTAACAAACATGAAGACTTTTGGGCAAAGTGGTAAAATGAACAATGGACAATAAGACTTTATTAAAGGTTGGTTAATTTCTAAAAAACTCACTTCCAATATTGTTGATAAGATTTTACAAGAAATAATTAGAGTTAATGGAGTTCTTGCTAATGTAAAATAAAAAATAAATAGAGAAATGAAATTAGTTATATTATAAAATATTTAAAATATATCTATTTATAAATTTAATTTTTATTTTTTTTTATTATGAATGAATAAAGAAATTTCAATTTATTTTTAATATTATGGTACATTTTTCTTGAAATAACTAATTAAATACAATAATTTTTATAAAGAAATTAAACTATATTTATTTTTGACATATAATATTTAAAAATTATAAAACAAATTATCTAAAAAATAAATATATGATATTTTATTTATATTTTCTATATAAATATATAGCCACACATAATTATTATATAATACATATTTCAAATGAAAAATTTTAAACACTTGAATTACTATATATATAGATATAGATTTCTGATTTTAGTTTTTATAAGATACGTTACTTAATAAAGAAACATACATAAAAATAAAAATAAAACAATAATAATTTACTAAATCTTATTTTTCACGTACGGGGGGTTTTACTGGGGAGCAATACCATACCACATATATTGAGGAAAAAATGACATAATATATTAAACATATAATATGGGGTGAAGGGTTTTTATATTGACACGTTTAAAAAATATAAAGGGGTATAAAAAATGTTAATGAGAAAATGGATACCTACAATATTTAGTGAAAGTAGGGGTTTTTTTAAATTGGGAAGGTTTATTGGGTTTGTATTGATAGGGGGTTGAATAACGTGATTTTTATAGGTATTTTTCAATATCTAGTCAAATTAAGGGTACTGTTTAGTATGCCACGAATGCAAGTGATATGTTAGAGGTTCATTGAGTGAAGACCTGTGTTTTCATGACACTTATTATCAATATGGACACTCTAAGTATGGAACATAAATTATTTTCTTCTTCTCATTAATCTTTTATAAATTTGATTATCTTACTCATTCATCCTCCATTTGAGAAAGGATTTGGCAAGACATTATATGCATGTTGTCAATGATGTTGTCTCGATATTATTAAAAATAAATAAGTTGTTTTCTTCTTCTCATTACTCTTTTTTATAAATTTGATTATCTTATTTATTCATCCTCCCATCTTAGAAAGGATTTGGCAAGACATTATATGCATGTTGTCAATGATGTTATCTAAATATTATTAAAAAAATTGTTTTCTTCTTCTCATTACTCTTTTATAAATTTGATTATCTTATTCATTAATCCTCCCATTTGAGAAAAGATTTAACAAAACATTATATACATGTTGTCGATGATGTTACCTCAATATTATTAAAAAAAATAAACTTGATGACATTATTAAAAAAATAAACTTAAAAAAACCTTAGATTTTCCCACTTATTAATTCATTCATTGTATATTTGGTATAATAAAATAAACATATCATATTCCTCTTATTTGAGTAAATGCAATTTTTTCTATTTAATTGTAGACATGCTCCCAAAACATTTTTGAATTTTAATTTTCTACATGATTGTGTGTAGCTTTGAATAAAATAATTGTTCTCTATTTTCTCTATCCAATACTTTAAACACTTATACTAGACATATTAGTGATTATAAAATAGTGATTGTAAAATAGAGATAGTTAATGATTAATCTAATTCTCAAGATTACATTATTAACCAATTACAAATATCTAAATAAAAAGATCTTGCAAGTACGAAGATGAATATATATCTCTGCGGTTCATTATGATATTTGCTTTATGCAGAGTGTGCATTTTATCTCTATGGTGGTAATTGGTGGTTCACATATCAGTATACAAAAATATTAAAGTTAATATTAAATTTATTATAAATTAATAAATTTGAATGGTAGTTTATATCAATATATTCATGTTATAATTAATTAATATATTTAATCAACTAAGATCTAATAATTAAAAATTATTATATTCAATACAATTTAATGGATTTAATATTTAAGAAGTTAATGTTGTTTATAATTTTATTTTATATTAATGTATTAAAATATTTATTTAAATAAAGTTAGAATATTAATGTTTTCTTCATTTTTATGAAATGAATATATTTGTTTATTATAGTAATTAATGGTAATTAATATTACTATTTAATTTGGTTTATATATTCATTAATATCCAATATATACATATTAATACACTTAGCATAGGTTAATAGATTGTATTGTGAATGTTAATAAAAATAAAACAAAAAAATAACTATTTCAACAAAAAAAAATTACAATGTCAAATATATATATATATATAAACAAATTCGGCTGCTGGTTGTATTCAAAAAAAGATAGGGAGGCTAAGCTCCAGCATTACATGAGTAAAGCTCACAGGATGAGCTTGCAACTGGATTACATTAAAGCATTCTGCTGAATTGCTTTCATTTTTAACTTGAAGGGTACTGACACAGGAATAGATTCGGACAAACTGAAAAAGGAGTAAACAAACTTTACAAAACATCTAATCTATACTTATGTGACTGATCTGTCGAGCAGTGGAGTCCTTCGGGTGGTTATCAACTTCTGCAATCTTTATGCTAGAGGAACTGGTACTTGGGGCGTTGATGTTTTCCATCATGTATTTGAGAATGTCTATAGATTCCTGTATATGTGCACAGGTATTTGATAGAGCATTAAATTGCTCTTGTAGAGAGGAAATACGATGAAGGAAAAGGTTCAGATTGGCTTCATATTTAGTAGTGATTATCCTGGCAGTGGACTCAATTTTCTCATCCAAGAGGCGCTGATGCGTTCTGATTTGCTCAAGTTCTACCTGCAAGTCACGACAGTGAAGACAGTCTTCGCTGCGGGTCATTTGAAGGTCCTCGGCTCTGTCTTGTAGAAACGCTGAAAAAATGATCCAACAAGTTGTAAAGGGCGAGGCAGTGAAAACCAAACAAGGGATCAGAAGAGCAAAGAAGAGGGAGGAAAGAGGGCTTAGAGAATCAAGAGCAAGGCGATAAGAAATTCCAGTAAAAATAAAGACAGATGCTAAAGCTAGTAAGAAGGGGGGATGATTATATGAGATTGGAATATGAAGAAGGGAGGAAGTGATCCTTGTCAACACCAGCTCGAGAGCAATTACTTTGAGTGGATGAGGAGAGAACAGAGGTCGACTCCCGGGAAGAGCAGAAGTATAGGATCGGGCAAGAAAGAGACTGTGTAAGGGGGAGAAGGCAGTGAAGGAGAGCGTGAAACAACAACGATCCAAGATAAGCGCGAGAGCAGAGGAGCGAATGAGGATGGGAAGGGAGGATTGGGAAGAAGGAGGGAGTATCCTGATATAAATAGTAGGTGAGCTGTGAGGCATGAAGGACTAGATCACGTGTAGAGAGCTTGGGCGATCATGATTTCCACAAGGGCATCATGAATTCAAAAAGACAGAGGAATCTGCAGTGAGATAAGAGAGGATTTTCGGTGGTGTAGGGCAGATAACCTAAGGATTATTATGGATTTGATCAGGGTACACCTTGAGAAAAGTGCAAGTCACTTGATATGAGAAATTTGTACAAGTCATGGAAATCATGGAAGAGATTGAAACAGGTCCTCATTGTTACAGAGGATACCTCCTTTTGACCGTGTGCAAGCTTGACTGGTGCGTTTATCAGCTTCTCGACTGATGGTATGAAGGATATGGTAGAATTGAAAATCCTAAGTTTGATTGATCATGATGTAGCATCTGCTGATGGTTTGCTGCAAGAAGATATTGGAGGCTTTTCGCTCGCTAGTCATTAAATTAATAATGATAGCAGAATCGTCGAAGATCATAGATTTCTAGATTCCCTAAGCCTGTAGCTGAAATGTTCCTTAATAGAGTGCCAAAGACTTTGCTCTATTGTTTGAGAAGATCCCTAATCCCCACATGAAGGTGACTAAGGGCTCACCATTGGGATTGTAGATAATGCCCCCTGCTCCCACCGCTCCCAGATTTGATTTGGAGGCACCATCAAAGAACAAGGAGTGGGTGTTGCATGAGCGGAGCCAATTGTTGAAATCATCCTGCTTTAGTCGAATTTTCCAACTGTGGCTGTGAGTACTGCCCAGGTTGCTATAAGTTTTCACTGCTGGAGGGATACGAATCTTGTCTATCAGGCTCCTTATGAAACCTTTTTCCTCAGCCCAAAGACTTGTTATGTCAATTTTTTTTGTGTTCTTAGATGCAATGGTGTCTATCGCAAGGCTTTTAGCCTTGTTACAAAGATGCCTGATTGAGGTCTCTTTATCTTTAAAGATCTTGTTATTCCTAGCAATCCAGATCCTCCATAAGAGGGCCAATGGGAGGGCATCCCACACTCTCTTGGCAATGTTTTTTTTCACGGATTGCCATGGGTAGTTTTTTTCCAGTTGTTAAGGACTTCCCCAATGGATAGCTGAGAATTCCAGAAGGGATACACAGTTGGATTAATGCTATTCCAACAAAAAAAAGCAAAGGGGCACAAAATGAAGAGGTGTTGAATAGACTCCTCCGCTTCTTGGCAATTAGGGCATCTGGAAGGCCCAACAATAACTCTTTTTTAAGATCCTTTGTAGTGAGAGTTTTTTCTTTTAAAAGGGTCCACATAAAAAATTTCACCTTAGGGATGGCTTTTGATTTCCACACTGTTTTCCAATGCATCCATGTTGGTGTCGAGTAATCCTTGTTGCATAGATAATCATAACCTACTTGTGTTGAGTAGTTGGTGCTAGTGGGGTCCCATCGGAATTCATCCTTGCCATTTTTAATTATGGGAGCAATGCCGTGAAGATGTTTTCAGAATTGTCAAGATTCTCTTTGAGGCATTGAGTGATAGGAGGAAGATTCCATCGTGTCCAAGCATGGGTTATTGTGTCTCATTGTGAAATTTGATCTAAATTGCATATTCCTTTGCTTTGAAGAAAGAGTATTATTGAAGCCATACCTGGGAGACTGTTGATTAGAGGATTCCCCATAATTTTATTAGTGCCGATGTTGATTTTGTTGCCACCTTTAGGCACCTTGGAGACATTTTGAGCTATAAAGGAGATGGCTTTTTTACAGAGTTTCCAAATCCTTATGCAGTTTCTATTGGGTATTTCAACTATAAGCAGTTTCTGTCTTGGGTGATTGAGATATTTGGCCTCCAAAACTTTTTTCCACCAAGTTGATTGGCCTTCAATAAGCCTCCAGACTATCTTGCCACCGAAAGCTAAATTTGTGAGCGTTGGAGATCTAATTCCGAGACCTCCTTTTTCTTGGTTTTGAATGACTTGTTTCCATCCAACCAAGTTAAATTTTCTCTTTTCATTTTTTCCTCCCTGCTAAAGGAAGAATCTGAGAACACTGTCCATTTTTCGGTGAAATGAAGTTGGAGCTTGGGCAAGGGAGAATTGATAAAGAGGAAGAGAGGAAAGGCCTGATTTGAGGAGCACCAATCGTTCAACTAGGTTGAGCCAAGTGGTTCCTCACTTTTGGACTTTTCTTTTCATTTTATCTAAAGTTAATTCCCAAACATCATGTCTTGTGTTTCCTATACTCATTGGCATTCCCAAATAGCTGAAGTGATCCCAATTTAACTTGCAAGGTACACCAAATATGCTGGAAATGCTTTGAAGTGTTTGAGCTGAGGCGTTCCATCCATAAATACAACTTTTGAGGTGGTTAATCATTCCCCCTGAATATCTCATGAATTTTTCTAGTAAGGATTTGAATCTTCAAGCTATGATTGCAATCACCCCCCCAATCAGCAGGGTATCATCAACAAATTGAGAGTGATTGATGTTTTTCACTCCATCTTCAAATTTAATACCAGTGATGAGGCTTTTATGTCACTTATGGTCAAGAGTGCAACTGAAGGACTTAGCCATTAAGAGGAAAATGTAGGGGGATAAGGGACAACCTTGCTGTAATCCTCTTGAGGATCGAAAGGAAGGCCCAGGTTTGCCATTGATAAGAGGTGCTATCCAAGGCCCAGAGATACAAGCTCTTATGATATCAATAAAAGAGGAGGATAAGCCCATTTTTTGAAGAACAACAAATAGAAAGGAGTGTCTTACCCTGTCAAAGGCATTTGCCAAGTCCAATTTCAAAATGAAGCCCTTTTCATTCCTAGAATGGCTTCCTGAACTAAGAGGATAGAGTTTGAGATTTGCCTGTTAGCCATAAAGCCACCTTGATTTTCAGAGATTAACATAGGCAATAGAGGTTTGAGATGAGAAGCAAGGACTTTTGTGACAATTTTGTAGGAAGAGTTACATAATGATATTGGCCTGAAATGGGAAAAATTTGAGGGGCGGTTCTCCTTTGGACTGAGGGCTAGATGTGTTGAATTTGTGTAGCCTCCTATTTTGTTTTTCCTCTGTATCCATTTGAAGTATTTAATAAGGTCATTTTTTATCATTTCCCAATATTCGCTATAAAAACAAATAGGGAAGCCGTCCGGCCCTGGTGCCTTGTCTAGATGGAGGCACCAAATTGCGTCCTTGATTTCTTCTTCTCTTATTTCTTCTGCCAACCTTTCATTTGTTTCTGCTGCAATCTTTGTTGGCAAATGTTGTAGGAGGTCAGCATAGTTTTCGTCCTCCCTTGTTTCAGTTAGGAGCTCTTTGAAATGATCTGAAGCAGAACTTTTGATGGTTGATTGATCACTGTGTTGAGTGCATGCGTTTTCTATGATAGCTATTATATTGTTTCTGATTTGTCGAACAGTGGCTTGCTTATGGAAAAAGGTTGTGTTCTTATCTCTGCTTTTTAGCCAAGTCTTCCTAGATTTTATACGCCATTTTTCTTCCTCTTCTCTTATGATACTGCATAGCTCACTGTAAAGATTTTCTTCTTGATTTTTTTCAACCTGTTGATACTCTTGTTTTTCTATTGCATAGTGAAGTTCTTCAATTTTGGCTTTCACTTCTCTTTTTTTTTTTTTTACCAGCTCTTTATATTGCATTTTGGCCCAATTCTTGAGTGCATTTTTCACATTTTTGAGTTTACTTTCCCATATAAAGCTTGGAGATCCTTCAACATGTTGACACCAAGTTTGCTAGACCAATTCTTTGGCTACTTGGTAGTCATCAAGCCTGGAAATATTTACTAGGATTCGGTCAAGTCTTTCCATAATATTGTTTCTACCCAATCTGCGATTACTCCAGGTGTATTTATGATTTTTTGGGATGATATCGACAAGATCACCATGTTGCATTATGTTTTCCAGTTGATTTCTAAAAGGGTTTGGAGTGAAGCTGCCTCCACATTTTTCATTGGCATGTAAAATGAGATTTAAGTCACCCCCTAAAATGATGTTGCTGCTATCTTCTTCTGCTATGTTCTTGCTGAGGGAATCCCAACAGACTTCTTTGTCCCTATAATGATTCGGGGCATAAACATTGTAAATTACAATCTGTTGTCTGCTCATATTGTTCTGCAAGACTATCTTTACCCAATGCTGTTCTATTACTTCTGCTATACTGTTCCACTCATCCTTAAGCCAAAGTGTAGAAATTCTGCCTGAGGCCCCTCTGGAATCACATATACATCCTTTATAGTGCTTATGATATTCAATGATCTTATTAATTTATGGCTGTCTCTGTTTTGTTTCTTGAAATAAAACAATTGTTGGCTTCTCTTGGTTAATAAGATCCTTTAAGGCATTAGTTTTGGAGGGGTGCCCTAGTCCCCTGTTGTTCCATGAGAGAATTTTAATCATTTCAAATGAGAGATGTGAGGAGTTTCTCTCCCTCCCTTATCTTTGCTTGATATGTATTTATCTATTGGTCCTTAAATATATGACTCAATAGGGTTCTGGAGCCCCAGTGCTATGTCTTTTTGCGCATTCTCGTCCCTGTGCTATTTGGCAGACTTTGTTCTAGGCTTCTTTTGGCTGTCTAGAGTGGATCCATGTTCCTTGGAATTGCTTCTGGTGATTCTGAGTGGGGGAGGATCTGATGGGAGGGAAGAGGGAATGACCTGGGGATGGGGAGAAGAGGGATGCTCAGATTGAGTCAAGGGGGAAGGGGATTCCTCAAGAAAAGAGAGGACATGAAAGGGATTGGAGGAGGGAGAGGAAGGAAGGGGATCGAACTGGTGGAGAAAAGATAGGGGCGAATGTGGGGAAGAAGGGAGAGGAAATGAAGGCGGCGAAGAAGAGGTAGGAGAGATGGGGGGGGGGGGGGGGGGGGGGGGGGTCGAGAGGAAGGGCCAACTTCATTGGATAGTTTATGGTTAGGGGCTATCTTTTTCTTTTTAATGGTTTCCCATTGTTCTTCTTGCGGAGTATATTCAACATTAGAAATTTTAGTGCAACAATTAGCAAAGTGACCATACTCGTGACATACCTTGCACTTGAAGGGGATCTGCTCATAATCGAGTTGCTGAATGTGCGTCTAGTCGTCAACCTTGAGTTTAATGGCTTCTATCAAACCTTTACCCAAATCAACTTCTACGCAGATACAGGCATAAGCTAGCATGTTGTCTTTCGGCTCACTCCGGCCAATGTATTTCCCGACAGCATTCCCAATAGCATGAACTGATTCATCTCCTGAGCAATGCAAGGGGAGGTGAGGAAGACAGACCCAAACAAGGACTACATTAGGAATATCAATCTCTGGGTCAAAGTCCGGAGTCCATTTGTCTAAATACAAACCTCTGGAATCCATGAAATAAGGCCTATTACAGAAGATTAAATCCTGGTCTTACTTTGTCTCAAAATGAAATGTGAAGTATCCCTTTCCACAAAACCTAATAGAGATTTTCCCTTGAATTTTGTCTATCCAATTCCTTTCCACCCACCTCTGGACTGTTTTTGCAGAGGGCCAGAGTCCTGTAAATTGCCCAATAAGTCCTTTTTCAGCCATGGCAAGAGCAGCCATTCTGGGCAAAGTTGGAGGGAGAGAGACTTCCTGTAGCCCATCATGTTTTCTCACAAACTTTGATACTATAGGTCAAGCTCGCTGAGGAGGCATGGATTTGATCAAAGTAGAGAAGGCGTGTTGAAGCGTTGCCTCCTCCAATGGAGCCTCCGGAGGGGCCATTTCGAGCGACCGAGGAGTGATTCAAACCTAAGTTGCAGGCGATGGTGGGAGCAGACGAGCGCGCATGATCTGATCTTAGAGAGAAATCAAATCTTCCATTCTCTCCTGTAATGAATCTCAATCAATGTCAACAATATATATTAGTCAACATATATTAAATCTATTAATAGATTGGTGTTATTATTTAATTATAGTAAAAACTAATTCAATAATAAATCATTATAGGAAAATATATATTATAGGGAGTTATATTAATTTTAGTTAAATTTGATTATTAATAGTTGATTATAATGAGACATAGTTAGCATATTTACTATAACTTTTCTTTTTTAGAATTTTTAGATAGTAAGATTTTCGAGAGATTGAGGGTAAATGTAGTCAAAATGTGAGAATCTAGCCTATTATACTCTCTAAATATAGCCTATGGAATTTATGGTTTGTGACTAGTTAAGGTATTAGTTTCAATCGTATCATCTTAAGGTTTTAGCTTTAATTTTTTTAAGGAAAAATTTCATATCATGAAATTCTCAAGATACTAAGGAAACATAAAAAAGTATTTTTTTTATAAAAATTTTAGCTTTCAAATAAATATATTTTATATCATATGGAAGTTGGGGTTTTTACTTGCACTAAAATTAAGTCATGTGGGATTTCACTATAATTTTTTTAGTGAAGTTTCAAATTATTTTAGAAGACATATCAAAGTACCTAGGATAAAAATTTTGGGTTCTAACGTGCTCACAATGGGTAGTGTAAGGCCTATGAGTCATTGTTACGAGTTGGTGAGTTGGGTGCTCGAACTGAGCGCGTTTAACCGACGAGTTGGCGGGAGTTGGCGTGGGTGCATGAAGTCGAGACAAGCTGGGTGAGTTTAATTGGTGAGTTGAAGGTGCGCCTACACGACACGACGAGCTGACAGAACGAGCCAAGTAGTGTCACATGGAAGGTGTTTTGCAAAAATGACTAAGTGTTGGCGAGGGTAGCGAACTTATATGGAAGGGTGGTCCTGCACATGGGTGCCCACACCATAAGCCGACATGAAACATTGGTGAATTAACCAAACGGTGGCTCGTCTTGGCAAGTCAGAGCCCCAACATAAGGTTAGGATACCATATATATTAGCAGAGGATTGGTGGAGAAAGGAAGCAAGGCGATCAAGTGAAATCTTGAAGTGAACGAGCTAGCAAGGTGATGTGAGCTACAGACTTGGCGAGAATCGGGTGAAGGGTGAAGTGCAGGTGGCGATTGGGTCGAAGCATAGAGCCGAGGTGAAAGTGCAGTTGTGTAGAGCTGCAAGGCGGATAGATGGTGGTATCACAGGTTGGGTAGCAGTGTAACCACAAGTTAGAGATGTGACGAGCTCGCCGCAGTGGGTGGGAACACAGAGGTGTAGGTTGCAATGGGCGAGCACACATAGAGGCACGACAAGCTGGCTGCAGCGGGCGAGCATGCACACAAGTGCGACAAGCTCGCCTCAGCAGGTGGGTGTGCGTGGTGGTGACGAGTTGGTTGATACAATGGTTTGGTGGATGGGTGGAGCACATGAGGGGATGATCTGGGTGACCCACGAGTTAGGCGACCTGCGAGTTGGGCGCCCTGCAAGCTAGGCGAACAGTAGAGCGGCGAGTGGGTAAGAGCGTGCCAGGCAGAAAGGGCGGGTGACCCATGAGTCAGTGAAGTGAAGGGTGAATGTGATGTGTTGGGTGAATGGTGTAGGTAAGTTGTGGGGTGTGCGCCGGGTGCACGACACAACTAGGCAGCATTGTACGAGATAGTCGAATGATGGGTTCGGGTCGAACGAAGTTTGTAAACAGTGAACAATGGAGGCGGCCTGTGGGCACCTCTGCCTGGTGAAAGGCAAGACTGCACGATGGTGCAAGCTGAGGTTGTAAGTTTGTTGTTTTTGAGAGTTATAACCTGGGGTTCCTCTCTAGTTGTAGATTTACAAGAATGTTGATATTATCATTATTATTGGGAAAACTCATACTGCAAGGAGTTGCCCCTCCCGGTTTATTATCTGCTATGCACTTATGTTAAAATTATAATGATGATGAATGTTTTATGAATGTTTCTGCTATGCTAAACGAAGATAATACTTGGAAGATTGAAAGGCGTAGTCCACACTTGTGAGTATTGTTAAAAAGAAAACGGGTGGTGGTGTTGCACCCCCCTTTATGTAGTTGGAAGAGTACTACCAGGGTAGGGGCATGACAATTGGTATCAAAGGCCTTGGTTTTCCACAAGGATTCATTGAAGAATTGAAGAGAAGCTAATACAACTACACTCCATGACAGTTGATATCAGAGCTACTGATACATGACGAAGAAGTCTAAATACTTGACATTCATGATAGGTGATTTAGGTTTGTAGGTGAAGTGGTACAAGCTTATTGTTGTGACAGTTAGTATCTGGGAAGATTCAGTTGAAGTTTTGGTTTTTTGAAGGCTAATGACTATTAAAGGTAAAGCAGGTATCAAACACTTCCCAAACAGATGAAGATGGTCGAAAGAGAATTTCAAAAGTTGAAAGACATGGGTGACTATTGGAAAGAAGAAATGCTAAAACGATATGAGGCTTTTGTATAAGAGTGGGAACCCTTAATACATATAGGGAGAAAGATAGTAGATTTGTGGGAAGACTTGAATAATCTTCATGTGAAAACTGATCAACTCAAGGGACTTGATGAAGAGATCCAACGGGGTGATCTTAGGATCCAAGGACTCATGAATGACAGAGTTTGGTTGAGGGAGAAAATCACCATGGTGGAAACAAAAGTCAAGGAGCCTGAGGATGAGATAAAGAAGGAATTTCTTGGTAGAAAGACAGTTGTGATAGAGCAGGATGAGCTTGATTACATTGAAAGACTTGGGAACTATCACCGAGACATTCAACCAGATGTTTGGAGGCTTAGTTCACTTCGTATAGAAGGATTCAATGGGCGCTTGATTGGTGCTCTTAAGCAGGGAATGATGGAGGACAAGCTTGAAGGAATTCAAGTAGAACCAGGATCGGATTGCTTAGAGGAGCCAAGCAAGGAGTTGAAGTACCTTAAGAAGGAAGTCAGGTCAAAGCACAAGTCGATAGACTCTTCTGAGGCCAAATTGTTGAAGAAGGTTGTTGAAATAAGAGACAAGATCAAGCCAAAAGAGGATGGTGATGCATTGAAGCTGAGTTTTATGCAGATGACTGTATGTGGCAAGAGATTTGTAGCTTTGGTGGACACGAGAGCTACTCATAGTTTCCTTAGTAGGAAAGCAACAAAGTATTTTGGGAAAAAATCTGAAATGTGAAGAGTCTCAGAGTGGAGTATTTTCAAAGCAGTAAACTCTACCATGAAAGTTGTGACTGGTGTGATGGAAAACACTCAGGTGAGAGTGGGCTCTTGGTTTGGAAACTTGGACTTGAGGATCATGGACTTGGATGATCATTCTATGGTGATGGGTAAGACTTTTTGAAGATTGGACAAGCCATACCAATGGTGGACCGGGACATTCTCTTGATTACAACTGAAGGGAGAATTTTGTTGGTTCCGATGAATAGAAGGATTTTCTTGGGTTATAGACCAAGGATGGTTTCTATGAATTTGTATCCAAAAGATCTGAATGTGAAACATGTTGATGTCGAGCAAAGATGACTTAGGTGTATGACTCAAACGACGAAGGAAGGGAAGTTAATAAACATTGTTTTAAGAGCTAGGAGGAAAGATGAGTGTGGAAAATCAATTTCACACACCTTGAGACACTTGATAGGAGAATATTCTACCAAAAAGCTTCACAATGGAGTTGGAGAAAAAGAAAGTTCGAATACTTCTTCAATGGCAGTGGTTGGGGAATATTACAAAGGTAGAGATCCGATTGGCATAGTGGAGTTTTACAGGTATGCCATGGGCATATATGACTTTCAGTTGATGGAAGACAAGCTGGGGAAGCTTGGGTGTACACATGAGGAGGTTGAGGCTGTGCACAAGTACTTGAAGACACAACATAAATATGATAAATGGGTGGATGAGAGTCAGGAAGGGAACTTCCTGACCCTCCTTTTCTCGATAGACAACCTTGGAGGTAGGTTGGTGCAGTGACCTTAACACTAAGAAGGGGTGCACCACCTTGACAAGGGGCCTTCGGAGGAGGCTTCTTTACTTGACAGGTTGATGATGTTGGAATGGATGTGACTACATAGTAGCACATTGGCATTAGCATCATGGAAAACATGTTGTAGATGGGATGGGCATACCATGGACCTGAGCATGGCTTATTTTGGACAGATTCTTGATTGAGTTGAGATTGTGACATGATGCTGAGAAATAACCGATGGTGGCATGGAGAAGGTACATTCTCATGGGTTGAGCATTACGGTTGGATTAGCTACCCAACTATTTTGATGACATGGGGGCATGCAGCGCACTGAGTTTGTGTCAGATAGATGTCTTGGTTTCGACTATGATGTTGTGTTGGTTGGAGTATTATGCAAAGATTCACATGATGGATGACACATGATGGAGGCAGTAATATTACATATGTTGTAGGGATGTTTGAAATATAGGGACACACAAAAGTCATGGATCAAGGAGACTTCCTATTTATGGGACATAGACCGATGGTTTATATGAAATTGGAGTAAAGGCAACCAATATGGACATCTTGGGATGTTGGAGCTGATAGCACTTTGCGACAGTGGTTGATTGAAAGTCTTGGTGACAAGATGGTTGTTGGGATGGAGAATTGTTGAGGACAACAATGACTTGAGGTGGGGGAGGATGTAAGGCCCACGAGTCATCGTTACGAGTTGGTGAGTTGGGCGCTCCAACCGAGCGTGTTTAACCGACGAGTCAGCGGGAGTTGGCGTGGGAGCATGAAGGCGAGACGAGCTGGGCACGTTTAACCATCGAGTCGAGGGCGCGCCCACATTACACAACAAGCTGACTGAACGAGCCAAGGAGCGTCAAATGAAATTTGTTTTGCGAAAATGACTAAGTGTTGGCGAGGCTGGCGAACTTATATGGAAGGGTGGTCCCACACATGGATGCCCACACCATAGGCTAACGTGAAAGATTGGTGAATTAACCAAATGGTGGGTCGGCTTGGCAAATCAGATTCCCAACGGAAGGTTAGGCCGTCATATATATTAGCGAAGGATTAGTGGAGAAAGGAAGGAAGATGATCTAGTGAAATCTTCAAGTGAACGAGCTAGCAAGGTGATGCGAGCTGTAGACTTGGCGAGAATCAAGTGAAGGGCGAAGTGTAGGCGACGGTTGGGCCGAAACATGGAGCCGAGGTGAAAGTGTAGTTGTGTAGAGCCACAGGGCAGATGAATGGTGGTATCACAAGTTAGGCTATGGTGTAAACGCAGGTTGGAGGTGTGACGAGCTAGCCGCAGCAGGCGTGCACACAGGGGTGCGACGAGCTAGGCTGCAATGGGCGGACACACACAAAGGTGCGACGAGCTGGCCGTAGTAGATGGGGATGCACGGAGGTTCAATTAGCTGGCCGCAGTGGGCGAGCAAGCATGGAGGTGACGAGTTGGTTGACACGAGTGTTCAGCGGACGGGTGGAACACCCTAGGGGACGAGTTGGGCGACCCGCGAGTTGGGCAACCCGCGAGATGGGCGAACAATAGAGCGAGCGAGCGGCCAGGAGCACACTAGGTGGAACGAGCGGGCAACCCACAAGTCAGTGAAGTGAAGGGTGAGCGCGATGTGTTGGGTGAACGGTGTAGGCAAGTCGCAGGGTGTGCACCATGTGGGCGAAAAGACCGAGCAGTGCTGCACGAGATAGCCAAATGACGGGCACAGGCCGAACGTAGTTTGTAAATGGTGAATGGTGGAGGTAGCCTGTGGGCACCTCTGGCCGGTGAAAGGTAAGGCTGCACGGTGGTGTAAGCCGAGGTTGTAAGTTTGCTGTTTTTGAGAGTTAGAACCTAGGGTTCCTCTTCGGTTGTAAATTTACAAGAATACTAATTTTATCATTATTATTGGATAGACTCATATTACAGGGATTTCCCCCTCCTAGTTTATTATCCATTTTGCACTTATGTTAAAATGATAATGATCATGAATGTTTCCGCTGTGCTAAACGAAGATAATACTTGGAATATTGAAAAATAAACTAAGTATGAAAGTTAGGCATAGTCCACACTTGTGAGTATTGTTAAAAAGAAAAATGGGTGGTGGTGCCGCACCCCCTTTGTATGGTTTGAAGAGTAATGCCAGGGTAGGGGTGTGACAATTGGTATCAGGGTCCTTGGTTTTCCACAGGGATTCGTTTTAGAATTGAAGGGAAGCTGATACAATTGCACTTCGTGATAGTTGGTATCAGAGCTATTGATATGTGACGAAGAAGTCTGAATACTTGACATTCGTGACAGGTGATTCAGGTTTGTAGGTGAAGTGGTACAAGCTCATTGTTGTGACAGTTAGTATCTGGGTGGATTCAGTTGAAGTTTTGGTTTTTCGAAGGCTGATGACTGTTAAAGGTAAAGCAAGTATTGAACACTTGCCAAACAGATGAAGATGGTCAAAATAGCATTTCAAAAGCTTAAAGACATGGGTGATTATTGGAAAGAAGAAATGCAGAAATGCTATGAGGCTTTTGTACAAGAGTGGGAACCCTTGATACATATAGCAAGAAAGATATGTGAAGACTCATGAACTCAAGGGACTTGATGAAGAGATCCAGTGGGGTGATCTTAGGCTCCAAGAAATCATGAATGAGAGAGTTCGGTAGAGGGAGAAAATCACCATGGCAAAAGAAAAAGTCAAGGAGCTTGAGGACGAGATAAAGAAGAACTTTCTTGGTAGAAAGACCATTGTGATAGAGTAGGATGAGCTCGATTACATTGACATACTTGGGAACTATCATTGAGACATTCAACCAGATGTTTAGAGGCTTAATTCACTTCGTATAGAAGGATTCAATGGGCACTTGATTGGTGCTCTTATTCAGGGAATGATGGAGGAAAGGCTTGAAGGAATTCAAGTAGAACAAGGATCAGATTGCTTAGAGGAGCCAAGCAAGGAGTTGAAGTACCTTAAGAAGGAAGTCAGGTCGAAGCACAAGTTGATAGGCTCTTCTAAGGGTGAATTGTTGAAGAAGGTTGTTGAAATAAGATGCCAGATCAAGACGAAAGAGGATGGTGATGCATTGAAGCTGAGTTTTGTGTAGGTAACTGTATGTGGCAAGAGATTTGCAGCTTTGGTGGACATGGGAGCTACTCATAGTTTCCTTAATAGGAAAGCAAAGAAATACTTTAGGAAGAAAGTTGAAATTAGAAGAGTCTCAGAGTGGAGGGCTTTCAAAGTAGTAAACTCTACCAAGAAAGCTGTGACTGGTGTGATGGAAAACACTCAGGTGAGAGTGAGCTCTTGGTTTGGAAAGTTGGAATTGAGGATTGTGGACTTGGATGATAATTCTATGGTGATGGGGCAAGACTTTTTGAAGATTGCACAAGCCATACCAATGGTGGACTGGGACATTCTCTTGATTACAGCTGAAGGGAGAACTTTGTTGGTTCTGATGAATATAAGGATTTGCTTGGGGTATAGACCAAGGATGGCTTCTATGACTTTGTATCCAAAAGATCAAAATGTGAAACATGTTGATGTGGAGCAAAGAGGACTCGAGTGTATGACTCAATCGACGAAGGAAGGGAAGTTAGTAAACTTCATTGCAAGAGTTAGGAGGAAAGATGAGGGTGGAAAATCAATTTCACACATCTTGAGAACTTGACAGGAGCATATTCTACCAAAAATCTTCACAATAGAGTTGCAGATGAAGGAAGTTCGATACTTCTTCAGTGGCAGTGGTTGGGAAATATTACAAAGGCATAGATTCGGCTGGAATAATGGAGTTTTGTTGGTATTCCATGGGCATATATGACTTTCAGTTGATGGAAGACAATATTGGGAAGCTTGGGTGTACACATGAGGAGGTTGAGGCTGTGCACAAGTACTTGAAGACACAACATCAATATGATACATGGGTGGATGATAGTCAGGGAGGGAACTTCCTAGCCCTCCTTTTCTCGATAGACATCCTTGGAAGTAGGTTGGTGTAGTGATGTTAACACTTAAAATGGCTGCACCACCTTGGCAAGGGGCCTTGGGAGGAGGCTTCTTTACTTGACAGGTTGATGATGTTGGAATGGATGCGACTACATAGTAGCACATTGGCATTAGCATCATGGACAACATGCTGCAGATGGGATGGGCATACCATGGACTTGAGGATGGATTATTTTGGATAGATTCTTGATAAAGTTGAGATTGTGACAGGATGCTAAGAAACAACTGACGGTGGCATGGAGAAGGTAAATTCTCATGTGTTGAGAATTACGGTTGGATTAGCTACCCAACTAGTTCGATGACATGGGGGCATGTAGTGCGTCGAGTTTCTGTCAGATAGATGTCTTGGTTTCAACTAAGATGTTGTGTTGGCTAGAGTATTATGCAGAGATACACATGATGGACGACACATGATGGAGATAGTCGTATTACATATGTTGTAGGGATGTTTGCAATAAATGGACTGACAAAAGTCATGGATCAAGGAGACTTCCTGTTTATGGGACATAGACCAATGGTTTATATGACATTGGAGTAAAGGTAGGCAGTATGGACATCTTGGGATGTTGGAGTTGATAGCACTTTGTGACAGTGGTTGATTGAAAGTCTTGGCGAAAAGATGGTTGCTTGGACGGAGAATTGCCGAGGACAACAATGACTTGAGGTGGGGGAGGATGTAAGGCCCACAAGTCATCGCTACGAGTTGGTGAGGTGGGTACTCCAACCGAGTGCATTTAACCGATGAGTCATTAGGAGGTTGCATGGGCGCACGAAGGCGAGACGCGTTAGGCGTGTTTAATTGGCGAGTTGAGGGCGTGCCTACATGACGCGACGAGCTAACAGAACGAACCAACGAGTGTCTTACTTATATGACGAAAATGATTAAGTGTTGGTGACAGTGGCGAACTTATATGGAAGGGTGATTGTGCACATGGGTGCCCACACCATAGGCTGACGTGAAAGATTTGTAAATTAACCAAACAGTGGGTCGACTTGGCAAGTCAGAGCCCCAACCAAAGGTTAGGCTGCCATATATACTAGCGGAGGATTGGTAGAGAAAGGGAGAAAGGCGATCAAACGAAATCTTCAAATGAACGAGATAGCAAGGTGATGCGATCAGCAAACTTGGCGAAAATCGGCTAAAGGGCGAAGTGTAGGCAGCAGTTGTGTTGAAGCACAGAGCTAAGGTGAAAGTGAGTCATCTAGAACTGTAGGGTGAACGAATAGTGGTATCGCAAGTCGGGCAGCGGTGTAATCGCAAGTCAGAGATGCGACGAGATGGCCGCAGAGGGCGGGCACACATAGGTGCAACGAGCTAGGCTGTAGCAGGCGAGCGCAAACAGAGGTGTGACGAGTTGGCCGCAGTGTATGGGCATGCATGGAGGTGCGACAAGTTCGCTGCAGTGGGCAGGCGCACATAGAGGTGACGAGTTGGTTGACATGGTTGTTCGATGGACGGGTGGAACGCCCTAAGGGACGAGCTGGGTGACCCATGACTTGGGCAACCCGTGAGCTAGGTGAATGGTAGATTGGGCGAGTGGGCAGGAGCGCGCTGTGTCGAACAAACGGGCGACCCACAAGTGAGTGAAATGAAGGGTGAGAACGGTGTGTTGGGTGAGTGATGTAGGCAAGCCGCGAGGTGTGTGCTGGGTGGGTGAGAAGACTGGGCAGTGCTGCACGAGAGAACGGAATGATGGGCTTGGGCTGAACGTAGTTTGTAAACGGTGAACGGTGGAGGTGGCCCGTGGGCACCTCTTCCTAGTGAAAGGAAAGGCTGCACAGTGATGCAGGCCGAGGTTGTAAGTTTGCTGTTTTTGAGAGTTAGAACCTAGGGTTCCTCTCTAGTTGTAAATTTACAAGAATACTGATATTATCATTATTATTGGGTAGAATCATATTGTAGGTAGTTTCCCTCCTGGATTATTATCTGTTGTGCACTTATGTTAAAATGATAATGATGATGAATGTTTTATGAATGTTTCTAGTGTGCTAAATGAAGATAATACTTGGAAGATAGAAAAATAAACTAAGTATGAAATTTAGGCATAGTCCACACTTGTGGGTATTGTTAAATGGAAAACGGGTGCTAGTGTCGCACCCCCCTTCGTGCGGTTGGAAGAGTACCGCTAGGGTAGGGGCATGACAGGTAGGGTCCTTATAGTTTTCAATACTATGTCAAAATATAATATCAATAATGTATGACAATGCATCATATTTCTAGAATCTTTTATACTTTGGACATCAATTTGTTTCTCAAAGTATTTGCTAAATGATAAGATTAGGTCTTCAAAAAAATTGTCTTTGTACATTGGGTATCCAACAATATCTATGATCATATCAAACCTACTTTAAACTATTCAATCTTACTTTATTAAGGTGGATTCCTAATAAAGATGTGATAACCATTTGGGAATGCCTACTCTTGAGAAAAACACTTTTACAAAAACATATATATAACATCATTAAAACATATACAATCTTTACCATGTATGGATCCTATAAAAAAAATCTATATGCTAAAAAATATAGTACAATTTAGCAATTTCAAAGTCATGTACTACCATGTTGTATATTTTGGTTGTTTCAAGTTGATGAAACACTTGTGGCTTGGAGGGATAAATCAGAGTTTTTTTTTTCCTAACATATGTTTACAAATCTAATTTGGGAAATACGAATCCAAAAGAATGGAAAGAATACTAGAAATATGTTTAACAAATATAATGATCACTATGAAGACATATTTAACATTTAAAAAAAAAATTGGCAATAATCTAATTTCGGAAATAAGAATCCAAAAGAATGGTAATAATACTAGAAATATGTTTAACAAATATGATGATCATTATGAAGACACATTTAACATTCAAAAAACAAATCAACAATAATGCTATCATTTTTTTTTTCCTGTGGTGCTTTTCCTATGGTGATTTTTGTGTGGTAGTTTTCAATGGTGGTTTTCATTTAAAATTAATTTGTTTATTAATAATTAAACAATTTTTCTATATGCATTCTTCATTTGCAAGCATAAAAATTTAGAGCATTCAATGACAAAGAACTTACCTTACCATTATAAATTTTGCAGCTGTCCTTACAGTCTATGCACTCCTAGATCGAGGTTTGTGCTCCTCGGTTAAGCTCTCTTCTTTTAGATCGAGATCTGTTCTCACTCGAGCTTCAAACTCCTCGATTGAGCTCTATTTCTCTGTTACATGTATTGATTGAGATGTCTTGGTCACGATCTGTGCAAAAAATGCTTGAAGAGACCCTGACAATGCTATTTAAGATACTAAAGGAACTCAATAGAGTTTTTTTTTGCACGGATTACCATGCAAAATAGCTCGATTGAACTATAGGATCGATCATAACTTGATTGAGCTCTTTATTTCAAAAATCCCATTTCGTTTTGGCGGGAAATTAGAAAAAACAGCTAAATCGAGCTCATAGCTCGATCGAGCACCTAAGTAACCACGATTACATAGGAGCTCAATGAAGGATTTGCTTTATAGCTCGTTTGAACAATATTTTAGCCCTCAAATAACATGACCGAGGGCTAAAATACTGCTCAATCGAGTGCTTAAAATGTGCTCGATTAAATTGTTTTTCTTGCCAAAAATTATAAACAACTTTCGTGGGTTTACCCATTAGTTAAACATATATACATTTAAAAAACATGTAACAAGATTTTTAACCATGGAAAATCTCCCCACTTTAATGGTGGATTTTTAATTTGTAAATAGGCTTTGGTACAATATCATAGCCCAATACCATGGCTAATTAGACAGAAAAAGGCTCTAACCCATAATAAAAAAACATTGTGATGCCTTGTCGTGTAATGTAAATATTTTCAACTAATAATATTGAAACCAAAACGGATTAAAAGACTCTAACCCATAATGAAAAAGATGATATAATATCTTATCTTGTTATGTAAATATTTTCAACTAATAATATTGAATCCAAAACCGATATCAACCTTCCTAATCAGATTAATAATATAGTATTTAAATAAAATAAAAAGAATTTATATCTCAAAAATATTGATGTTTTTAAATATTTTTTTTACCTTAATAGCAGTGCGAGAAAAAATCGTGATGTGAAATAACCCAACATTATTTAAAATCTTTTAAATTTTTACTTTATTGTTCCTTTATATTGAAATAGATGGACCTTACTTAAATCTTGTGCATCATCGCCTGGTCACAGATTTTCAACCATGTAAGAAATACGCGGATCATAATTAAAGGGATTGTTAATAATTAAAGAAGATAAATTCATGGAGAACAGCGGTCACACGTTACCACTGACGTTATTATGAATATGAAAATGGAAAGCAAAGTAGTGTGCAACAATACTCAATCATTCCTCTGCTCTGCATATGTGGAATATTGTTTTATATGACATATGGGTTGTCCATATGTATAGTACATGGATTTGGACATAGATAATGAGTACTATTGCCTTAAATTTAATTAATTTATCTTCCTACATTATTGTTTTATATGAAATATGGATGGTCCATATGGATAGTACATGGATGTGGATATATAGAATGAGTTTCATTGTTTTAAAGTTAACTTTATTTGTGTGTATAATGTATTTTAAATTTATCTTTATAGATTATTGTTTTATATAATATATGGATTGTCTATATGGATAGTACATGGATGTGGACATAGATAATGAGTACTATTGTTTTAAATTTCACTTTGTTTGTGTGCATAATGCATTATTGCATGATGTGAGTGGCGATGGAACTGCGCTTTTTAAAAAATTCAAAGACTCTTAATGAATGAGTCTATATTTATATTGTAATCTAATTATGTCAATAACCATGTCTATTTTCAAATATAGCTTTCATAATTTTAAATTAATTATCAATAATTATTAGGTGGATGGTATAGATTTAACCTCCATAGAATATTATTGAATGTTCTTATAGTATACACAAATCAAAAATTCACTTATAATTAAATTCACTACTTAAAAAAGTGACAAATGAACGTGTCATATGAAATGAGTTATGGTTTTTTGGATTGGTGGTATTGATAATCCATGACCACTGAAGTATAATAAATCCTATTTACAAATTAAGAATCTCCATAATAAAGTGGCATTAAATTTTCAAGTGGTAAATTTCTGGCTTACATATCTTTTTTGAATATTAGTTAAATAGTATTATATTATTCATATTTATATATACTACTATATATCTATATTATTAGTCTTATATCTATATTTCCGGCTACTATTATATAATAATCTATTATTTTTTAAATAATTTATAATATAATTTTATATGTTTTTTCGCCTAATGTAGCATTTTTTTAGGTTTATCATGATTGATGTCCATTAACACTTATTACCCATTTGATATATATAATTGTGTTATATATGTTTCTTGATATATATATTAGTCATTTCAAAGAGGATTTGCTTTTTATGTAGAAGAACAAATGACGAGGCAATCCAACTCTTTCTTGGCTGTCTTTTGGACCACCTCTTCATTTGTTGTAGTTTTGCTAAGCTCATTTGGTGAAGTCCTCCAATATTTAGGCCAAGAATGTCACATCTTCTATTGGTGGTTGCAGATAGCAAAGCCTATGGTCGTGCAGGAACACCAATATTTTCGATCATGTTGCCACTGATGTGTGTTCCACAATTTTGAACATTGTGGATTTCTTCTAGGAAATTGGGTCCTCGTTTCCCTCCCCCATCTAACTTTCTGTTATTTACAAAGATTTTGATTCATCTCTTCCTGTGGGTTTTTTTGATGGAGAAATTATTTGTGGTTGTGGGGCTATCATTTTAATGCAAACAAGTCTCCAATACCATTTCCATTCAAGCATTGGGTCTGGATCCAACAACAGAGAAAAGCTTGTCGCTATTTGGTGCATTTTCAGATGTGCTTCCTGGCTAGAGATTTACGTGATGGAAGTTGTATGGGACTCTAAAACTGTAATTGGTTGGGTGCAAGGAAATACTTCCTTTGGGCCTCCTGCATTATTCAAATGGATGTCTCAAATCAGGAAATTGATAAGCATTTTCGAGGAAATCAAATTCACTCATGTCCATTGTGAACATAACCACTCTGTTGATTCTCTCTCCAAGCTTGATAGGTCTATTATGCTAGGGTAGATAGTCTTATCTATCCTCGTCAATGAGTCTATTCGTTGTTCTAGAGCCTTTTATTTCTAGGTATTTTTGTCTACTTTTGTTTATCCTTTTGTGCAGGTGTCGAGTGCTTCAAGTTTTGTCTCCTCTCCTTGGCTTCCTAGCATAGTTACCAAGTTTGGTTGTATTGGTAAAAAAAATTCAGAAATTCATTAGTATGATTCAGTTCGCATTTTAGTACATTAATTTTAATACAGTATGGAAATTTTGGATTATGAAATTAATTGAAGGCGACAAGGTTAATGGTTATCTGATTCGAGTCGAACTTAGAACCACTTGTTGCAATTCTGAGTAGGGACACAATGCTCTGAAAAACTTATGAATATCCTTTGATCGATGAGCAAACAACCAGTCTACTGGAATAGATCCACATAAACATCCATTGCCATTTTTATAGTTAAAAGATTATAGTTACAAAACATTAGCATGTTTCACATTAAATATTTTTTTATTAAAAAAATAGAAATAAGGTTAGGTTTTATATTTAAAAAAATAAAATATATTTTTATTTTTATAATTCTATTTGATGATAACAGGTTGGAAATAGTTATTATTGGAATTTCCCTTCACTACAAAATACATTCGATACATTTATCTCACTTATTTCTAGATATTTTAAATCCACATGAAATATTAATATTGGAAATAAGTAAACAGGGCATTTCTTGTTTTTTAGGAGCAGCGCTTTTTAATTTTTTAAAATTTTGGAAAAAAATAACAACATATTACTCTTTATAAGATGTATACTCTTGAATTTTTTCCGTATTAAATTTTACATACTGAATATTTTTTCCTTATTGAATAGAATTCAAATCTATATTTGAATTTGAATTTGGTAAATATGTTTTCTAGAAGTCCTCTACCATTCTGGGCAGATCTGGTTCTTCTCTATTTTGTTGCTCGACTAATCTACGACTATTGGCCATTGGTATTTTCTGTTAGTCTCGTTATTTTTTCCCGCAGAAGAATATTATTATTTGTTAGAAATGGGAGTTAAAACTTACAATCTAAAACTAGTGGCTCATAGGTGAGGAAGCTGCACCTAGAGATTGCCCAAGCAAAGAACACTTTGTTCAACTAATCATAAAAATTAGAAATATATAAGTTTACATCGTTTTAGGGAGATTAGAACTTCCTCCTAGAAAATAGGAACTAATCCTAATTTAGGACATGCGTACAACCAAAAAACGAACTCTCTCCAATAATACAATATTCTCCATTATTTTCAAATCTCCCCCTTAATGGACAAAGGATTCACCTGTACTCCTAACATCTCCCTAAACATTTCAAATTTATTAATCCAAGGGGCTTGGTAAATATATTTTCTGCATTATCACAAGTATTACAATATTCAATAAATTTTTCTTTAGACTGAACCTTCTCTCTAACAAAGTGAAACTGAGTATCAATATGTTTTGCGTTTTTGTGAAACACAGGGTTGTTTTCGAGCTTGATTGAGCTTTGGTTGTCACATCTGATTATTGTAGCATCTTTTTTTCTTCTCCAACATCATGGAGAAGTATCCTCAACCAATTTGACTCACACCTGGCTACACACACAACTTGATACTCTGCTTCTGCAGAAGATTAGGATACAATACTTTGCTTCTTGATTCTCCAAGCAATTACCCCAGACTTGACATTGAAATCATAACCTGTTATGGATATTCTTTCATCCAAGTTTCCTACCCAAACTGAATCTGAAAAACTTGTCAAAGTAACATCAGAAGAATCTGTGTACTTAATACCAAAATAATTGGTTCCTTCAAGGTATCTCAAGGCACCTTTTTCTGCCACCTAGAGGTTCTCAAGAGGTTTTGACATGAATTGACTTAACACACTGACTGAGAATGCTAAGTCAGGTCTAGATGTAGTCAAATAAATCATACTCCCAACTAGTTGTCTATACAATGTGGCATCCACCTCTTTATAATCATCAACATTCTGAAGTTTAAGATTATCTTTTAAAGGCACTAAGGCATCTTTGCAACGTTCCATTCTGAATTTTTTCAATAATCCACTTACATACTTTCCTTGAGTGAGAAAAGTCTATCCAGAGTCCCTCCAAAATTCTAGGCCCAAACAATAATGTAATTATCTGAGGTCTTTAATTTCAAAAACTTGCGACATATGCACTTTGATTTCTTTAATTAATTCATAAGCATTTCCCTTGATAGTTAGATCATCTAGATATAAATAAATAAAGACAATACTCCCCTTTACATCAAACACAATATATAGATTTGGGTCGTTTTTTCTCCTCTTATAACTATGTTGCAAGAAAAAGGACTTAATTTTTTCATACCATGACCTCGGTGCTTATTTCAGTCCATATAATGCCTTCCTTAATTTGCAGACTAAATTTTCCTACCTCTATTTAATAAACTTTTCAGGCTGTTTTAAATATACCTCTCCTTTCAATTCTCCATTTAGAAAAGAAGATTTCACATATAACTCGTGTAAACTCCATTGATTCTTTGTAGCTAAAGCTATTAACTTTCTAATAGTGTTTAATTTAACTACAGGAGCAAAGGTCTCATCATTATCAATCCCTTCTTTTTGTGAGTAGCCTTTAGTTACCAAGCTAGCTTTATAGTTGTCTACACTACCATCTACTTTGAACTTAGGTTTATATAACCATTTACAGCCTATAGACTCTTTCCCTTTCGGCAGTTCAACTAAATCCCATGTTTTGTTTTTAATTATTGACTCGTATTCTTCTTTCATGGCTGCCCTTCATTCATCATATTGGATTGCTTCATTATAATTTAATGGCTCAAAAACATTTAAAACACTGGTCATAAAAGCATAGTCTCTATAGCTTGCTGGTAATTGAGTCTGCCCACCTGATCTCCTTGGTAGCGGACTTGCCTCAAATGTGTCTTGCTCACTCCTTAGTGGACTTGGATTACTGACTGTAGCTGCATCACTTGATTCTTCTTTCTGTTTTTGCTGCTACACATGGTTGTTAGAAAATTATATATTATAGAGCAACGGAACACATAAAATATATCGCAAAAATACAAACACATAAAACAAGAGAGACACAGATATACGTGGTTCACCCAATTTTGAGTACATCCATGAAGAAATAGTTAGTCCTTCCTTTTATATTATCTAGCAAACTGAAGAGATACAAATTACAACCGATCTGCTGTAATTTCCTCTTCGCTCTCACACAATATCCTTTCTCTTTCTCATTCAGAATACAAATCTACATAGACGCAATACAATTCCCTCATATATAGCGAGGGGATGCCTTCTATGGCAAAAAACCCTAAATTAAACATAAATTCTACTGTTAGATCTCTGCCTAATCCCTGCAACGCAAATATTATGGGCGGTGTTGCCGCCCCATTACGAACTGGGGTCCAATGTGGCGATACCTTTGAATAAAGAAGATAATCAGGATCCACACCCAATAATGGTTGTCTTCAATTTCCTCATTATTTTCTTCAATCATCAAAGGTATGTGCCACTCCTCATAGCTTTTGTCTCTGTTCCCTTCATTGACTTGTTCATGGAATATACCATCTCTACTCGCAAACACCTTGTGAGTAGATGGATTAAACAATTTATATGCTTTAAACTGATAAAAACACCATACAAATATGCATTTTATGGCCTTAACATCCAATTTCTTCCTATCCTCCTTAGGAATATGTGAAAAATATTTCGAACCAAATACTCTTAAATGACTCACTACAAACTTAAAACCATATAAAGCCTCGAATGGAGTCTTGAGATCAAGGCTCTTTGTTGGAATCCTATTCTTTAAATAGACTTTAGTATTAATAACTTCTACCCAAAAACTATTAGATAGGTTCTTATCTTTCAACATGCTGCATGCACACTCCACCAAAGTTTTGTTCTTTCTCTCTGTAACACCGTTCTGTTGTGGAGTGTGGGGTACTTTAAATTGCTAAATTATTCCATGGTCCCTGCAATATTTGATGAAGTCTCCAAGCTTGTATTCTCCCCCTTGATCTGAGTGGAGAATTTTGATGACCTTCTCTGTCTATTTTTCAACCATACTTCTCAATTATTTAAAATATTCAACAGTATGACTTCTATTTTTGAAAAAATATACCTAGGTATATCTTGTGCAACCATCAACAAATAATAAAAAATAATATGCTCCTCCTAATGATCTTGTTTCAATCGGTCCACATATATCAATGTGCACAAGTTCGAGGATATCTCTCTTTCTTCTATTTAAAGTTGAGGGAAAGTCATCCCTATGCATCTTTCCAGGTGCACATCCTTCACAATAAACATGTGCATTTTTTAAAACAAGGATTCCATTAACCATACCTTGTTTTTGTAACAACAATAAGTCATGAGGGTTGATGTGTCTGAATCTTTGATGCCAAAGGTTCTCTATTGTCATCGCTATTGAAGTCAAAGCTTTGTGGGGCATGCTTGTAAGATTCAACTTGTACAAGCCTCCAACTCGTATTCCAAATGCAACTGGTTTCTGTTTATCTAGAAAATCCTTTACGACACAATAGGTTTTAAAAAACACTACCTTTAGGTTATGATTTGAATTCATTGAGACAAAGATAAAATTATTTTTAATGCCTAGTACATATATCACATTTTGGATGCGCCTAATATTGCCATCAGGTAATATCACAGGAATGTCTCCATACCCTTTAATCTGGTAAGCTCTGTCTTCACCAAGGTAGATATTAGCACCACTCCTAGTCTCATTAAAACTTTCAAACTAGTGCTTATTACCTGTCATGTGAGTAGATGCTCCAAAATCCACAAACTAGGTTTTGGCCTCATCAATCTCAGCAGAAAGAGCAGAACCATATTTATACAGGAACTTAATAAAGTATAAAAGTAACCATAAATAAAAATATGCAGCGGAAATAATACTTCCTTCATTAATGTAAAATACTGAAATATGCTTACAAACAAAAATGGAAATAAACTAGCTCAGACAATGGTAGCTTATCTATGAGGAGAGATGTGGTGGCTACATGCCTTTGAAATCTCTTACACTGAGGATCAAAGGCTTATTTATTGTTGAGAAACAATGGAAAACCATAAACATCCAAAAACCTAACCCTAGGAGATGAAGCGCCTCACTATGGGCCCCGTTTTGGGTAAATTGGTACATCAACTTCAAGAGGTCATAACTTTGGCATATGATATCTGTTTGATGCACACCATAGCTTGTTAGAAAGATCTATCCGAGGGACACAACTCTAGGAAGGGCTACATTAGTCCATGGGCCCTTGTTGCTCCCAATTTTCCCAAAAATTGTCGTTTAGTGCCTCAAAACGGCTTCGGAAGTTCAGGACCCGAAGAACTGCTAAAAATAGTACACTGCTACAATTAAGGAAACTGAAACACTGAAAGAGAGAGTTGTGGGGGTCTAACTAGGATAGGTGGGTGGCCACCAAAATCTGCCTGGATCATTCCTCCCCCCTTAGGAAGCAATGGTCCCCATTGGGTTGAGTTCCTCCATGAGATGAGGAAACTTTTGCTAGACTTGGTCCCTGGTGAGTTGTTCTGCAACCTCTGATGTGTCCAGTAATGGTGGGAAGCTTGGTCAAGGGTGGTTCACTTTGAACACTCGGTGCAAGCAAAGGAATGGGTGAATGTTGTGCTCCAAGCATTGTTTCCCACAGCCTTGGTACTAGTGTAAGGACCATATCGAAGTGGTCTGAGCTTGTGATGGGCTCTTGTAAGGCGTTCTTTCTACAAATGCAACCAGAATTTGTTTCCCACTTGAAACTTGTGTGGTACCTGATGCTGATCATGTCGTTGCTTGTGCTTGGAATTTTCCAGAATGAAGTGGTGATAGATTGGCCCGTTGGGTAGAGGTGCTTCAGAAGTCAGATCGAACAAATGCTTGACTTGATAGTGTGATGGTACCCTTGTAGGTGAGGAGAAGATGTTCCTATCTTCTTCCATGACCACATCCCTCTACTACTGCTGCTGCGTGGAGGAACCCTTTGTAGGATCCATGGATGTGGCTATGATTTTCCCCTTACTTTTAGGGCAAGCCAGAAAAAAAATAAATTTCCTAATATGGGAGATGAGCTTGCTGCCTTTCTTAGTAGAGATCAAAGAAGTGACAGTAGGTGGGGCTACCTCTGGTATCCTGTATAATGTATTACACAAAGAAACAATAAAAATGTGAGGCCTAGACTCACACACATCATGTCGCCTCCACAAGTATGGTTGGCCTAATAATACATCACAAACATTAAGAGGTGCAACATCACACAATACCTCATCTGTGAAGGGCTTGATGCTCTAGGGAAGGCGGCACTGTTGGTGGATTTGGAGATCTCATCCTTAGTGAAGCCACTCGATGCTGTGGTGTGGTCAGTAGGCCCAATCGCTTCATGACCTTTGTTCAAATGAGGTTCTTATGGCTGCCACTATCGAAAATGAATTGCAGAGGCGAACCCTTCACCCACATCTGTGAGTGGAAAAGATGCTCCCCCTTATCTGGATCTTCAGCCTCATTCTTCTGGATCTTGGCGATGGCAACAGTGGCATTGGGCTCCACATCAATGATCTACTTCCCTTGTCCATTCCCCTTAGGGTCGGAACATGCATTTAATTCTGAAGACTTCAACTCGACCACTAGTGACTGCTTGTTCCTACACTCACTTGTGTTATGAGTTGGGCTCTTATGGAACTCACACCACTTTTCTGTGTCCTTCTTCAACTTCGTGGTGTTGTTATTTTCTTGTGGCTTTGATGGTTTGTCTTGGGTTGCCCTATCTTGGCTTTGTCCTTGGTTCTACAATTTGGGGAAACCTTTCCCTTGCTTTGGATTCACAAATCCAAAGTCTCGCTTCTTTTGTTTAAAATTTTTCTCAATCTTGACAGCATATCGGTACGTCGTGCCGAGCAAGGAGATGTTCATGAACTCCATCTCATCCTGGATATACCTGTGTAGGAAACCATGTTATTTGAGTACCAAATGCAGCTCATAATCCTTGATACCTAACTTTGGGAAAAGGGTATGAAAAATATTTGTGAACTCTAAAACATCTTGGTCACTTCCCTATCGCAGCGTGGTCCACTTTATGTATTTATCCTCATAGCTTTTGACAGGTTAGTACTAATACTTGATGGCATCCCAGAATGAATTCCAAGTGGGTGTGGTTGAAAATAGTGAGCCTGTACTTTCATCCTTTTGTTCGCAGTAGGTTTCCCACCTGTGCTTGATGTGGGGGGTTGTTTTGAGAAGAGCGAAAGCAATCTTTTCCTACTTGGAAAAATCATGAACAAAAAATAACCATCTAGAAGATTTAACCATTTATCTACGACATCTGTGTCTATCTGACCCTTGAATATGGGGATTTCAAAGTCTACTTGTACCTTAAAGGGTGTGGCATTTCCAAAGTAGCTGTTGGTAGTAGATGTGTTTCCCATGGGTAGCCGCTAAAGGATTTGGGCAAAGTTGTCCATCATCGCGTTCCTTTTGTTGGGTTGTGTTATATTCTTTCC
>APFE030744683.1:111992-136835 GCA_000404065.3 Pinus taeda
AATATGAAATAGATGTTGTTTGTTCTGTTATGTTGACATTTCGATTGAGTCAAATTACATAAAAATAAAAATAAAATAAAATAAAATAGCATGAATCCTATAACATTCCATTTTAATTTTATAATATTTATCTTTGTGTCTGTTAAATTTCTTTACAGTTGCCTCTCTACTATAAATATTATATTTGATGTGCTGATGTTTCTATCCAACATTGTCCTCACGATTTTTAGTAGGGGTTTGAAATGCATGGACTCTAAGATTTCAATGTGATTTTTCGTGAAGGTTTTTGCTTAAATCATGAATCACAGAGTCCTCCAATATCAAAAATAAAATAAATTAATAATTACAATTGTAATTATTAATTAAAACATTTTGACTTAGTCAAATTACATAAAATAAAATAAAAGTAAGATAAATAAAAAAGGAAAATTACTAATTACATCATGTAAAATCCATTTTATTGAGATCCAAACTTTTTTTAAAGTGAAAAGAAATTTAATTCCTCTAGGCATTTGATAGGTCACGAGTTAAGATAAATCTAAGTTGGTTAAAAAAACTATAACTCATGTTAGTAATATGTTATTGTTAATCAATCAATTTAATTAAAATGTGAAAAAGATGTAAATACTTTATGTCTCACTACTATCAAAAATATTCTGTTTAATAAGTTGATAAATACACACGTTTTAAATATTATTTTTACTCCATTATTTAAGGCACTTTTATATTTTAATAAAATTTTTTTATAAGTCACTATCTTCTATCACTTTCCGTTGTGATGTGTGGGGAATCTTCACCACGACATATCATCACCATCTAAATCGCAATATTTTGTCATCATCTCAAAAAATCCAATTCGACCTGTTACAGAAAGTCAATAATAATTTATTTATTTAAAAGGAGAATAGAATGACAACCAAGGAAACTCATTCAAAATTCGTATCAACAGTCGAGAAAAAATCATGATGTGAAATAGACACATATTTAAAAAATTGGACGAGTTATTGTCAAGTGATAGAGTGACAGATTTTATGTCGTCAATCTTACTTTCAACCATTCAAGCTAATACGGATGACTAATAATGGAAGAAGATAAGTTCATGGAGAACAGCAGTTTGAATATTTGCAGATCAGTCAGGCTATTATGAATATGAAAATGGAAGACAAAGTCATGAGCACCAATAATATATATGTAGGTGGTAGCTTTCCTTTGGTAAAACCTAACCTTTCAGCTTAGTGCATCAGACTTGGTAATTTATTAGCTCACTGAAAAAATCTAGTGTTTAAAACTTTATTTTAATTAATAAGTCTTGGAATTTACTGGAAAAGATCTTAGCTGAAAATTTCAATTAGAAGTTTCTTTATCTCTTCCTAGAACTAAAACATTTAAGTGGGGGAAATAATACCAAGGAAGGCATGAGAAGATATCCAGAGGCATTTTGGAGAAAAAGAGAGGAGATTGGAAAAACCTTGAACACGATAGTATTAAGGTGGGCAGAAGGTTTGTCATAAAGGTGTTCTTAAGCTAGACTAGAGCCAATGGAAGCCCTGAGACAAACTGGTTTGTCTGTTAAATTCTTGGCTAGACTATGTTACCCTGATGCTTAAGAATATACCTTAGTAGGTCCATGTTGTCTATTGTTTTGGAAACTGAAAAGTGAGGGGAGAACTGGATGTAATTGTCATTCCCATTGGTTGGAAGGAGTGGTCTTTCTTCTAGTTGAATTCTTTGATTCTTTCGACTAAAACAAATAAGTACAATTATTTTCCAAAAACCTTGTGATTTCGGCGAGCATTGTGATTTTTTGTTCTTTTGGTAAATATGATTTCCTTGTGAAATTAAGAGTACCTAAATAGGCCTAGTTAAGTGATCTTAGGAACAAAATGTGCTTTTCTATGAAATTGTGTGGTCTATAAATACTGGTAAATTGCTTATAATACTTAAGATCATATATGACTCTAAAGAAGAATGGGATTCTCTCTGTATAACAAAGGATTTATAAGACTGCTCCTAAACCGATAATAGAGTTATCACATCTGTAGTCGGGCTTGCAAAAGTTACTCCAATTTTATATAGTAACCAATCAACCAATGTAGAAACCAACCATAAAAATGTGCAATGAACAGTAAATACAATTGTTCATAAGTTTAAGTTGAATTCTCAGAGGAAATGGATATTACAGTTTTCAATTTATTCAATTCCCATGCATTCCAAACATTGTATAAAGTTTAGTAATTGAATTGCAAATAATGAAATACCGTAACATATACAAGAAAGTAACAAGTCAAATTCATATAAATATAAGTAAAGTTTACATGCAATTAAAACCCTAGGTCGGGTGGTCTTCAGTAAGAGGCTACCAATGAGGTGTTGTAAAAAGTGTTGAATACTATGGAAAACCCATTGACAACATTATAATTTAGATAAAGTATATAAATAGTCTCACAAGGTTCAAAATGAACCCTAGGAAAAGAGCCAATCTGACATTATGAAAAATCTACTCTAATAGTCTATTGAAGGAGAAACGCCTTTCACAATTAAATGACAACGTGATGTCATGCATGCCCAAGTTGTTCCCATGATTAGCCACAAAAAGAAGTTGGCCAATAACCTAAAAAACAATGGAAGGAGAGATGAAAACCTAGAGAGATGTGAAGACATGGTTGACCCAATTATACTCTCTAACAGGCAATGCCTAGTTCTCACCTATGCGTCATAAGGAGAAAACCCAACAGATATTTTCCACAAAACCCTGATAAATAGAAAATGGTATCAAAAGCGAAGAATAGGGGTGATTATAATGTTATCTTAGGGCCTTGTTTCAACTTATGGCATAGTCAACATCCATCCTGGGTTAGCCATAAACAATTAGTGTCAAACATTTGCAATTGGAAAGAAATTAGAAGAAAAAAATTCCTCTCCAGCGAACTCAATTGGTTCTCACTTCAGTCCTTGAAGAACAAGGGTTTCATTTAGCCATTGCAAGGTTGAGAGCCTCCTTTCTGTCGAGAAACCTAAGATCATGAAACCATAAAAGGAAAGGCTTAATTAGCATCGCTTATAGAATTGGAAAGTTATGTTGACACGAGTATGAACATTGAGTAAATAAATTCAAGGCATGAACAACCGTTAGATATAACTTTCCTTTGCTCAAAAGCATAGTTGCGGAAGGAATTCTTGACAACCTCATAGAACATAGGCTTTATAGTGAGTTGTAGAGCCCTCCTTCGACCCTGTCGAACCATAAATGACTGAACCATCCAATGATAGAGTGGGAGAAAATAACCTTAACCTTCTCTTAGAGAACATAGGTCGTTAGATCTAGGATTTGGAGATCGACGACAGAGAGGATGCCACCTAGGGTCATCCCATAAAATCCTTCATCCCTCCCTTGCATGACTGCTAGAATAGAGGAACCTTCGAGAGACCTCTCGTCGCAGGGTAGGAATTCACCTGAGAACCTTAGTCATTTGAATATCAAGCATAAAGCGTATTGTATGGGTTATGGCTTGGGAACAAGGTTTGTTAATAATGTCAATGTAAACTTCAAAGTATATATATAACATTGCACTTGCGGTTAAGAAAAATAATCAACTAAGTACAACCATGTATAGGGGGAAATATGACAATGAGCTAATAGAAATTATACATATTGAAAGAAATAAATGTATGTATGAAGCTATGCCAAATTTAAATTAAAACCATATAAAATGTAAGTAATAATACAATACAATTTTTATTTTTTTAATGTGAGTATTGGTGGGTGTTACAAGTGGTATGTGAGCCACAGTTTCAACATTGTGCTCTGTTCGGGCAATTATGAAAAGAACAAAATTTGTTAATGATGCACATAGTGGAAACATGATGAGAAGAGGAGGTGGAATCACACCACCAGCAAGACCAACTATAAGAACTGCTCCTGTAGCATTCGAAGAAGCCAATTCGGAAATGTGGGTTCAACTAGGAGAGGAACCCCACAATACAAATGTGGTGTTGCTAGAAATAGTTCAACAATTGTAAGCTGAGATGAAAATTTTGAGGGTTGATAATGAGAGATTATGAAAATAACAAGAGAGAGTCATGAAGAGTCTTTCCGATAGAAAAAATCAAAGAAATCAAAATCCAAGTCCTGATAACGAAAATAGGGTTGAAACACACCAACATAGGGAAGAAAATCTATAATCTGAGGGAGTGAAAATAATAATGATGATGAATCTACCCAAAATTCTAGTGAAAAAGGACCAGGAGACAAAAAGTTACATTGAAGGGGAATTAAAGAAGATCAAACCCCCAAAATTTGATGGAGAGGTGAAGGAATCTGTTGAAGTCTGGTTAATTAACATGAATAAACACTTTTATATTTACAAGTATAATAAAAATTTAAAGGTTAGGTTGGCAATTTACCAGTTTTAAGGTAAATCCACCCTATGGTGGGATGAAATTAGGGTTGTTCGAGGGATCGATGAACAAGAAGTGAATTGGGATAATTTTCAAAAACTTTTCAAAGACAAATATCTAACATAATGGGTCTATGATGAAAAAGCAAAAGAGTTTCATGATATCAAGTTGGGACAATTGTCCATGGACGAATTTGTAACCAATTTTACATCCCTATTGAGATATGTCCCTTACATTCGTGAAGAATAATCTAAGGTACAGTGCTTTATCAATAGCCTTCAAATGTTCATAAAGGATAGATTGGAATATGACTGTCCAAAAGTCATGGATGAGGCCATTCAAAAGGCTTGAATCTACTATAAGCAAATGAAGTAGAAAGGGGAAAGTGGTAAGAGCTGGTATAATAAGAAAGGGAAAAAGAGTTTCTAGAGTACTAGGAATATAAAAGTTGCGAGCTCTAAAAATGTACACAAAGGCCAGCAAAATAAACATTCTCAAAAGAATGAGAAGAAATTTAGATTGCAAAGTGAACCTAGACAAGCAGAGGTGTCAAGTAATCTGGAACCTAGTTAGTAGAAAAATCCTCCCTTACAGTGTTGGGGTTGTAGAGAACCCCACTATATAAAAATTGTCCTCATCGCACCAGGATGTCGCAAGCTACTAATATTCAAGAAGCATCTATAATTGGAGAGGTGGTGAGAAATATACCAAGAATTAATGTTGCTTTGGAGGATCATTTGGATGAATATCAACCTATAGTGATAAAACTAGAATGTAAAATAATGAACCATGTTATCTCCATTATAATGGACTGAGGGGAAATCTTGAGTTATATCAATCCAAAAATAGTTGAATCATGTCGATTAGAAGCCAATAGATTAAAAAACCCCTTGTTAGTATAGCTGCCTACTAGGGCTAAAAGAAGAGCGACTACTAAAGTAGAGAATTGTCCTATTGAAATAGTGGGATAATAAATTAAAGTGAATTTAAATATGTTTCCCTTAGGATCCTATGATGTGTTAGTTGGATAGGTTATAAGGACACTAACCCTTAGTGAACTATAGGGAAAAAACCATTAGTTTCCTCACTTACGAGGGTGTTAGATATGAAATTCAAGGAATTAAAAGGCCTATTAAGTTACGACCTATTACAACTACCTAGTTAGGAAAATGCATCACAAAGGGTTGTCAAATATATGTTGTTCAATTAGGATATACCAATTCTAAAGATAGGATAGCTAGTATGTAAAATATAAGCATGTTAATGTGTCTCATTATATGGCAAAAGAAAAATGGTACTCAAATGAAAAAAGATAAAAAAATGAATATAAAAATATCAATTAAATGAGTTGAGTTTTGTACTTGTTAATTATAAAAAATAAATGATAAATTTGTAACAAAGCTAATTGACAATAAACTTTGGTAAAAGCTATAGTGAACCTATTTAATGGGTTCAGAAAATATAAATAATGTTATAAAGAGTAAATACTAAATTTTTAAATAAGTCAACTAGTAGTAAATATTGGTAAAAACTATGGTTAATCAGTCATAAAATATAAATAACTTTTTTAAATATGCATGTTTAAATATGTAAAGTTAACTGAAATGCTAAATCTCTTTAAATATATATATAAAAATAGAATTAGAATAAACAAAGAATTATATATTGAAATAATATAAAATATTATTATAATCACATTAAAAATTATTACAAAAAATTTAAATATATTTTAAAAAATTTCAAAAAATAATTTTAACATTTTGTTATATGTTATTGTAATATCCCTATTGTAATTAACCTTGCATAAATTAATTTCAAGTTACAAATCAGTTATTAACTAATTCTTGGTAGTTGTGAAATTGAACGAGGATGAAGGAAAACAAGATACAAGGGAGAAGTGCATTAAAGGAATCCGGAACATGTGATTCAGGGGATTTTTAGTTCATCATCTTATGCATGTCTTCTTGCTAGGTCTGCGAACTCAGAAGGAATTTGTTGTTTCTATGGTTCTAGAACTGTTATTACCCATAGAAATTTACCATTTGTGATTTCATGCAATAGTTGGGGGTTCCACGATGGTATTTGGGGTGGATACCAAGATGCCGAGAGTTATTCATGTCTCTGTTACAACACTTTACTTCCATTCAATTCTTGCTTTAGTTGATGGTGTTACCATGAATTCACCATCCATGGGCACACTAATATTGTGGTGAAGCAAAGGGAGTACCTTCCAGGGCAATATCATTGACATTTGGTTTTCTGCCGCATAACCCTGAAGTATAAATGGCAGTGGGCGACAATTCTGGCAAGGGTTTTCATAGTTGGTGGAAGCCCCTTCCACGAAGAAGGCAGGTGAAAGCTTCCATTGCCGCAGCTCTTGTGTGCTCCATATCTATTGTCACTTCAGGCATAACGTATTCTGTAAAACATCCCTCTCACCCAGATCATCTTTTTGATGCTTCGCGCTCAATTTCCTCTTGAAATGTTCAGAGTGCATGATTTGGATTTCTCGCTGGTCTATCTGCATTTTGGATAGCTTGATGGTGGTACAACTGAAGAGATAAGTATCTATGACAAATCTTGGAAAATATAGTAGTTTGTGTTAGTAATTGAAACGAATATATGTTTATTTTGCTTGTAGAAATAGCTATTTTGGGCAAGGAGAACACATATTCAAACAATAGTTATTGCATTTATGGAAAAGAGAATGCATATAAAAGAAATAGAAGTTAAAAAATTTAATAAGGAACATTTACCATTTTATTATAATAGTAATACTCCTCCTAACAAAAGGGTTAACTCTAACATGATTAAGATTTTTATGTATTAAGGAAAAAAATATATATGAATAAGATTTAATGAGATTAAGGTATATGAATTAAATAAATAATAATGAGAATCACCATTAAAATTTTATTCAAATAAATAATTATTAATAATAACATGATTATATGAGGGTAATGGTAAACAAAATATATTAATATTGTAATAATAATATTCACATTAATAGTAGAAATAAATAATATTATATTTATATTATTTATAATAGTATAAATAAGAATTTGGTTAAATGGGTAGATAGAGGAATATTTTCCATTTAAATATATATATATATTATGGTAAATTAGACTTTTTAGATAGTGGTATTATATAGGGGTAATGGTATGGTAATAATAAGTTAATGGGAGATAATAGTATTTTTTACCATTTTTATCCCTATATAAGGGCATATTTTGATATTATTATTAATAATTAACAAAATGGTAATTAGATTAGGTTCTTTATTTAGAAATAATATCTGATTTTTACCTTTCTAAATATTTAAATTAAATAATGAATTTTATTAATAAATATATGAATAATGATAATTATGAATATATAGTTGTTAGAGGTCCATTAACCGTTACTTGTCAACTAGCTGTTGGAATAGCCTGCTGTCCCTATTTATTGCATCGCTCAGATTGGATCTTCAACTTGTCCTGACGATGAACCACACTGGTTGGTTCGAAATGCGTCGACAAATGGTTTTTTATGTGATTTTGCCGAAAGTATTCTCTTAACAAGATTATAGATCACAAAAGCCTAAATTCCGTAATAAATAGAAGTTAAGTTGGATTTTATTGAAAAGGGATATATGCTTTATTGCATTGGGATATTAGCTAATTTTGAAGTTCTTGTGAAATAGTTATGCATTGCATGCATGATAGAAATAGCTAATGATGTGCTTCTAGGCACATAGATAATCATTCTATCTTTCTTGAAGAAAAACGTATGTTTTATATACACATAAATATGGTTTCTTTTTAGAAAAAGAGTGCATTCTTCATGCAGGAAAATATTGACTTTATGCAAGATTTCTTGAAAACAAAAAAATAGAGATTCTTTCCTGAAAGACATCTATGAATGGTGTTCATAAAAGAACCATAATCCATACTTGTTTCATGAAAAGATTATGTGAAATTAAGTAAAAGTAATTGTGTTAGGAAAAACACATGATGCAAGCACATAATGGTAGCTATTGTGATATTGGAAATATGATTTTGAGTGTACGTAGAAAAAGTATTGTGTTGACTTTCTTGGAAATAATAATCGATGTAACTTTCTTGAAAGTATTAATCTCTTGAAGAGATTTCCTTGCTAGATGAGTTGGGTTGATTTCTTGATTCTGGTGCATAAAAGGTTAAGTTAACCTTGTTATTGTTTCTTGATTTTTAAGCATAAAGATGGGTATCTAGAATAATTTCTTGGAAGGGAAGCATGAGAAGCTTACATATAGGAAGATAGAGAAATGAGGTTATAATGACTTCCTATACGAAAGAAGTAAGTAAATGTTTACATGAAATGATGGTAGAATTATAGAGAAGGGAATATGTGTTGCATACATCAAAGAAGGGCTATTATGATATGTTATGGGATGCAATAAGGATTAGCCATTCTGTTATAGAGGTATGTTCTTGTATGGATAGAACTATTGAGTCATTTTCTTTAGGAAAACGATATGTGATTACTTTTATGGTAACATAACTATTCTCTTAGTTTCTTGTTGAATGAGATGTGCATGCACACGAGATTTGTGTTAGCTTTCATTAGAATGGATATATATTCACATGCGGGGAAAGACTACAGGTTGTGTGAGATTGCTTTATATATTTGCATGCATCAAAAGTAATAGCTAAAGGACTAGATCTTTTGATAAAGTTTATGTAAATTTTCATGTAAGAAGATTATAACTGATGTTTTAGTTAGTCCCTTCAAAGGAATTCCTTAGTGTTTTGTCCTCTAAGAATATGTGCTTATGTGAAGGGAAATGCTAGCTAATATGATTATTTATAAATGTAATCATGATCTCAATGTTGATAATGATAACATGGGCAGGTAAAGTTGGATTACTTGCGCAAGGCATAGATTATATTTAATGTTGTGGCAGGAAAAGGATTAATGATCCATGCAGATGAGTACGAGTTGTGGGATCATACTTTGCTAGAACAATCATGCCACAAGGATGTTGCATGTGGCAGTATGTAGGTAAAGGGTTTCATGGAAAATGTATTAGCTTTTAGCTAGTTATGTGACAATTTAATGATAATTCATTGTAATAATTTTATAAAAATGGTTAAGGGATGGAATCCCTTATAATCCATTGAGTGAGGGGTGAAAACCCTCACGAGCATTTAATAATAAGATTAAATGTTTGCTAGTTTTCACCCTACAGGGTTTCCAGTGTATATCGGTGTTCAATGGTGTGATTTACTTTTTGTGCCATTTGATGATGTTGAATCCCTGATGATGATGATCCTTTATTTGATGTGATAATCATAATGTCCAAGTAAGTGATTAATTAATATGGTTAAGGAAATTGTGAAATGGATGCAATGTTCATGAGACAATTTATGTTATTACACTAAAGTAGTGATTGTTAATGGTTATGAAGCTTACTATCCTCTATTGCAATTCACTTTATGCATTAATGAACATTATACCTAATGGTTAATTAGGAATGTGGAGTTGTGATTTGAATAATTACTTGCGGTAATTTGTATAAAAAAATTCTAACTCCCTGCTTTCACATGTGAGGTTACCGGGGTATGTTACAAGTGGTATCAGAGCTAAAGGTTGCAATACTGGCACCTTTGGGAATTGGTAAGTGGAAACGAAATTGAGGTATGCCACCAATGGACATCAACTTAGGTATGAGTTCAACAATCTACATATTGATTTATGTAGTACACTACTTTTGACATGATAAGTGTGATTCGTTTTTATAACTGCTTTGAGTAGTAAGTAATAAAGTTCGCTGCATAACTATGTTCATGACATGGGATTCCTGATGAGGATAAAAGACAATAAAACTTTTGTCGCACTTAAGAACAACATTGAACACTCATTGAGGAAAGTGACAATCAACTACCAACTTTTGATTTGCAAATATGGCAATAACAATGATGCATTTATTGAACAAGATTGAAGTTACAGTGAACAAAATTTAATTTTTCAATGCATGAATATAAATTATGGGGAACATCCTTGAATAGGATGACAAATTGTTTTAAAAGGACATTAGAAGAACCCCTTTAGATATTGAAAATATGCAATGAGTCAAGTGGTGAGACTTGATTGGAATAACTAATTTTTGATTAAGTTTTGCCATGGGTCCATTAAGATGATTGGTAGTTGTGATTGGTTAGTGTTGTATGACTAACTAATAGCTAGCACTTATGTGCGTGAATTGAATTTGATTTAAGCTTATCACAATTTGCAAACAAGTGATTATGGTAGTTACTTTTTGTATTGGTTTGTTGATGGAAATACATTGTAGGAAATTGGAAAGGTTTGGATTGTTACCTCAACTATCATTGGCATTTACACAGTAATAAATACTTGCATATACTTTTATGCATAATAGTATTGTGCCACAAACTAAAAATATTTGGGAAGTGAATACTTGTTAAATGATGCATATGTATAGCTAACGTTGCTGATGGGATTAAGTAGTGGTAGCTTACTGGCAACAAGAAAAACTCGTCACGTAAAATGTTGCAATGAGAATTGCAATCATAAATGAGAAAGAATAATTTTATATAATATGCATGAATTGTGTTATTTGGAAAATTTGAATGCATACAATGTGTATGATAGATATGTTTCCCATCAATCTAGATGTTGTGGACCATGATGAGGGTTAAGTGTAAATGCATGGTGTACATGCATGTTTATTTTGTTAATGACAATGTGCATATGGTTCATTATGTAGATTACTTTGGGAAAGAGTGATAAAAGAGAAATTTAACATGCTAGATAGTTGCAGATAGTTGTGAAAGTCTAGAATGCCTTGGGTTAATGGTAGTTACCTGCCCAGAGGGGTTGATGGTACTTGTTTGCCCAGATTTGGGTTGATGGCAGTTACCTTCTCGGAGGGGTTGATGGTACTTGTTTGCCCGGATTTCCTCTCAGAGATAAATGATCTCAGTAAGGGAAAATTTCCATGTTAGACCTGGTAAGGTCTTTATCAAAGAAATTGTGTAGATGTGAAAATGACTCGATCTGGTTGTGGAAAGAAAGTTCCATGGGTTGGGAATTCTTTAGCCTATTGTGGTTCTCATAGCTAAAGAAATTAACTAATCGACTATATGTTATGTTAAAAATTAATTCTATATATATAGTTGTGTAAAATATGTTATGCACATTTAATAGGAAATGAGCTTAGTGCTCAATAAGGAGTTATTGGAAGTTTTAATTAATTTATTGTGTTACTAATCTTGTGAATGTCTTAGTAGGGGCTAAGGCAATATTCACTTGTTGCAGTGATTGACTGTTAGAGAGCTAGGTGCTCTTTTGGTACTTTTAGAAGTACTTTGTGGATGTTGTTACTGAGAGTTAATACAGTGTGCATGTGGAGAAGTGATTTAGCATTTTGATGATTAATGTTAGTGCTCTTAAGTGCTTGTAAAATTACTGTGAATTAAATATCATCTAACATTGCACAATTGATTGATAGTTAAAAGTATTTCATTTGACTCAAAATATTGTGACTAATTCGATTGAATTTGTTACAGGATTACTTACCATGGAGGGTTGATGGGTTGTCCAACCACTATTAAAATTCTTACGTGAAAGTGCTCATGATTTTCAAGAGTAGATGGTAAGTAATGGTAAGTTGATATAGAGTTTGGTTTTTGAATTTGAATAAGGGTCAAGTAATGGAAATTAGAACTTCCGTATTTTTGCAGTTATAAATGCTTATGACTATTGATCTCTCTTATGTTATAACATTATTTTGTTTATTATCATTTCTTGGAATGAAATATTTGATTTTAAAGAGGAAGGATCATCTTTTTGTGTGGTTTAGATGGTTATATCATGAGTAAAATCTAAGGTTCCAATGAGAGATGAACACCGAGGACAATGTTCTTGTTATGGGGGGAGTATGTAATATCCCTATCGTAATTAACCCTGCGTAAAAGTAATTTCAAGCTACGAATCAGTTATTAACTAATTCTTGGTAGATGTGAAATTGAATTAGGATGAAGGAAAACAAGATACGAGGGAGAAGTGCATTAAAGGAATCCAGAACGTGTGATTTAGGGGATTTTTAGTTCATCATATTATGCATGTCTTCTTGCTAGAGGTTGGCTCTGTGAACTCGGAAGGAATTTGTTGTTTCTATGGTTCTAGAATCGTTATTACCCATGGCAATTTACCATTTGTGATTTCATGCAATAGTTGGGGGTTCCATGATGGTATTTGGGGTGGATACCAGGATGCTGAGAGTTATTCATGTCTCTGTTGCAACGATTTACTTCCATTCAATTCTTGGTTTAGCTGATGGTGTTACCATGAATTCGCCATCCATAGGCACACTAATATATTGGTGAAGCAAAGGGAGTACCTTCTAGGGAAATATCATTGGCATTTGGTTTTCTGCTGCATAACCCTGAAGTATAAATGGCAGTGGGCGACAATTCTGGCAAGCGTTTTCATAGTCAGTGGAAGCCCCTTCCGTGAAGAAGGCAGGTGAAAGCTGCCATTGTCGCAGCTCTTGTGCACTCCATATCTATTGTCACTTCAGGCATGACATATTCTGTAAAAATTCCCTCTCACCTAGATCGTATTTTTGATGTTTCACGCTCAATTTCCTCTTGAAATGTTCAGAGTGCATGATTTGGATTTCTCACTGGTCTGTCCGCATTTTGGATAGCTTGATGGTGGTACAACTGAACAGATAAGTATCTATGACAAATCTTGGAAAATATAGGAGTTTGTGTTAGTATTTGAAATGAATATATGTTTATTTTGCTCATAGAAATAGCTATTTTGGGTAAGGAGAACACATATTCAAACAATAGTTATTTCATTTATGGAAAAGAGAATGCATATAAAAGAAATAGAAGTTAAGTTGGATTTTATTGAAAATGGATATATGCTTTATTGCATTGGGATATTAGCTAATTTCGAAGTTCTTATGAAATAGTTATGCATTGCACACATGATAGAAATAGCTAATGATGTGCTTCTACGCACATAGATAATCATTCCATCTTTCTTGAAGAAAAATGTATTCTTTATATACACATAAATATAGTTTCTTTTTAGAAAAAGAGTGCATTCTTCATGCATGAAAATAATTACTTTATGCGAGATTTCTTGAAAACAAAAAAATAGAGATTCTTTCCTTAAAAGACATCTATGAATGGTGTTCATAAAACAACCATAATCCAAACTTGTTTCATGAAAAGATTATGTGCAATGAAGTAAAAGTAATTTGTTAGGAAAAACACATGATGCAAGCACATAAGGGTAGTTATTGTGATATTGGAAATATGATTTTGAGTGTACGTAGAGAAAGTATTGTGTTGACTTTCTTGGAAATAATAATCGATGTAAATTTCTTGAAAGTATTAATCTCTTGAAGAGATTGTCTTGCTAGATGAGTTGGGTTGATTTGTTGATTCTGGTGCATAAAAGGGTAAGTTAAACTTGTTATTGTTTCTTGATTTTTAAGCATAAAGATGGGTATCTAGAATAATTTCTTGGAAGGGAAGCATGAGAAACTTACATATAGGAAGATAGAGAAATGAGGTTATAATGACTTCCTATATGAAAGAAGTATGCAAATGTTTACATAAAATGATGGTAGAATTCTAGAGAAGGGAATATGTGTTACATACATCAAAGAAGGGCTATTATGATAAGTTATGGGATGCAGTAAGCATTAGCCATTGTGTTATAGAGGTATTTTCTTGTATGGATAGAACTAATGAGTCATTTTCTTTCGGAAAATGATATGTGATTACTTTTATGGTAACATAACTATTATCTTAGTTTCTTGTTGAATGAGATGTGTATTCACACAAGATTTGTGTTACTTTCATTAGAAACGATATATATTCGCATGCGGGAAAAGACTACAGGTTGTGTGAGATTGCTTTATATATTTGCATGCATCAAAAGTAATAGCTAAAGGACTAGATCTTTTGATAAAGTTTATGTAAATTTTCATGTAAGAAGATTATAACTGATGTTTTAGTTAGTCCCTTCAAAGGAATGCCTTAGTGTTTTTTCGTCTAAGAATATGTGCTTATGCGAAGGGAAATGATAGCTAATATGATTATTTATAAATGTAATCATGATGTCAATGTTGATAATGATAACATGGGTAGGTAAAGTTGGATTACTTGTGCAAGGCATAGATTATGTTTAACATTGTGGCAGGAAAAGGATTGATGATCCATGCAGATGAGTAGGAGTTGCGAGATCATACATTTCTAGAACAATCATGCCACAAGGATGTTGCATGTGGTGGTATGTAGGTAAAGCGTTTCATGGAAAATGTATTAGCTTTTAGCTAGTTATGTGACAGTTTAATGATAATTCATTGTAATAATTTTATAACAATGGTTAAGGGATGGAATCCCTTATAAGCCATTGAGTGAGGGTGAAAACCCTCACGAGTGTTTAATAATAAGATTAAATGTTTGCTGGTTTTCACCCTACAGGGTTTCTAAGGTATATCGGTGTTCAATGGTGTGATTGCCTCGTTGTGTCAGTTTGATGATGTTGAATCCCTGATGATGATGATCCTTTATTTGATGTGATAATCATAATGTCCAAGTAAGTGATTAATTAATATGGTTAAGGAAATCGTGAAATGGATGCAAGGTTCATGAGACAGTTTATGTTATTACACTACAGTAGTGATTGTTAATGGTTATGCAACTTATTGTCCTCGATTGCAATTCACTTTATGTATTAATGCACATTACACCTAATGGTTAATGAGGAATATGGAGTTGTGATTTGAATAATTACTTGCGGTAATTTGTATAAAAAAATTCTAACTCCTTGCTTTTACATGTGAGGTTACCGGGGTATGTTACAGTTATTTTCAAATTTCTATAAAAAAAAATTGGTTTGATAAACATGAAAGGATAGTTTCTTGGGTCGCAGTTTTATATATACAAAAAGATTATCATTTTTACTAGTATTTTAATAATAATTAATAATTAAAAAATATGCTTACTTTTTATTTTTAAATTTGTTGAGATACTTTAGCATGTTTACAACACATCTCTTAAAGAAATTAGAATTAAAAAACATAAATCAATAGAGAAATGGGGGGTCGCAGTTTTGTCACTACTTAAAAATTTATGTAAAATATTAATGATATCTTTTAAAGAAAATGAATAAATTAGATAAAAAAAATATAAATTAAATTTTAGAAAAAATATGACATGAAATTGAATTTAAATTGACAAGTTTTGTCTTCTTTTACCACCACCTAATTTTTGATGATTTTGTAAATTTAAGAGTAAACATTCCAACTCCATTTATTTTTATAAAACTTCTTTGCCACAAAAAGGGAAAAAGCGATACACATTAACATGCTTTTACCCTACTAAAATGTTGTCACTGGGTCTATGGACTTAGTCATGTTCTATATTTATCTGATTCTGAATCAATTTTGTATTCTTATATTATGTCTCTATTGCAAAGGATTCAAAGCCTGAATGAAATGATGTATTTTTGGTTGAATCTAATGAAAATAAGTTGTACAAATGTTTATGGATTTGTCTGTCTTGATTTTTTGGGACCCTTTTAAAATTTTATTATGAATGAATATGTATTATCTGTATTCCTTTGAATTCTTTGTTCATTGTCTTCTACAATTGTTATACTTATGATGTTGTATTTATACATTAAATGGATTTGTTAGTTTGTGCACTACTTCTCCCGATGCCTGGTTCCAATCCCTTAACTAAATAAGGTCGCAACAGACCTTAGGTGAGACACCTTATTCTCTTTGAGTAAGGTGAAAATGTTGGCATTATGCTAGAATACAAGGAACCTTTTGTTGGCCCTACACCTGAACCCAAGATCTATACCCATTCCTAATTTTCCACCAACATAATCCAACTCCTCCACGTGAACAATGATTTTAGACATTTTCAAATTGAGTTCTACAATCTACTCAACATGAACAACACAATAGTCTCTCTAATATGAAAATAAATTCTGAGAAGCGCACTACTTAAACCGGCTACAATTATATAATAGGCTATTCAAAGCACTGTAGCACTCTCTCACACACTCACACCCATCCACCACCAATGCTAGCATAATACATATATATTTTTCTTCTCTTCACATTGGACCAAATCAATGCATTAATTACCTTTCATTCCTCATAATGACCAAATCAAATAAAATAAATTAAGTAATCATAAATCTCTCACCCCAAATATCACAGTAAAAATCCTTGGTAATGTTAGCCAAAACATCAACAACCAATTGAACATACTCAACACTACATAACCAAACATTTACAACTAGTTGAACATATGAAACTGATTGAATACATGCATAAACATCTGCAACCAGTCATAGCCAAACACCTAAAACCAGTTGAACATATGAAACCAATCGAATACATGCATAAAAATCAGCAACCAATCACAGTCAAACATCTGCACAACCTTCAAACCATCAGTGACATTCCTTGCAATTGATAACACACGCCAAATATCATCTGCATGCCCATCCACTATAGGGAATCCCAACAAACATAAATTGACAATATCCAACCACTGTCAACTCATTGTAACTTCTCTAGACCTTGTGTCAACAACTCCAGGGCCTATTCACGCAACTACTTAACCTCCAGTTTCTGCAATAACTAGGCATATGCAACACTAGGTCATAACCATGTTGACATCAATGCCAACCAACAAAATTGCATCACAACATCAATGCCAACAAAAGTTTCATTTTTTCAATGTTAGTTTCATCCATGCTCTTTATAAAATCATTGTCAGTGTGGAGGTTATTACAACCACTGATTGATATCTATGAACTTCCTAGTGATAAGATCTTAACTCTAATTAGGTGTTCTCCCTACCCATTTTTTTTTCAGCCAAAACTTTCTTTTAATTGATCAAAATATTACATATGATATTCTTAAGGATCATTGTTCTCCTGACCTCACTCTAACCAAATTTGTTGTTTAGGAGAGTGATTCAAAGACTAAGAAGGAATTGCCATGCTTCACATAATAACCAAAATAAAAAATACCAGATAGCTCAAAAAACATAGAGAATGAACAAATGACCAACATTCATCACATATTAATGGATAAAAATAGTTGTATGACCAACACCTGGAGCAACAAGTGGACCTGGGTCACGATGGGCATGGAATTCAACATGAGCAAGTTGGGTCTCCATCTCATCAAGTTCGTCATTAGTGCACCTATGGTCTTGTTGTAGAGGAGCCAAATGATCTAGGATGTCCCACTGGTTATGTTGTAAGTCATTTAGAAATGCAATGACTTATTTTCTATCATCATATCTTTTTTGCCTCATTTCCTCCAAAGTTTCCATTACCCTTCTCATTTGCATATCAAGAGATTCCATGGATGGTGGTTGGTCAACACGACCTGACGACTGAACTCGGTCTTGGGTGAGTTCCCTCACCAACTGGACGCCTGCAATCCCTTCCTCCTCAGTTGCTACTTCCCGGCCTTCCCTTCCCACTAGTTAGTCATGGGGCCCCACACTTCTCCATGACCAACTTTGTTACCTCAAAATCTCTAAATTGGTAAAGATGCACCATAAACAAGGCTCAGCTACATCATGACCAAGGCGCCCACTCCACAAAGCCTTGAAATCACGTCTCACATGCAGTAGAATTGTCCTACCTATCGACTTGAACAAAATGACTCCACACTCTAATACCCAATTCAAGCCCCAACCTATTGTGAATCTGAAATAAACAACCACGTGAAGGAATGCCCTATAAAAACCATTATAGCACACCAGACACCAACTACCTACCTCCTAACACCTAGGGCATCAAGAAATAAAGTGTCCAGGCTTAGATTCTTTCCACAAAAGAGTGTCAGGCCGATACCAGAAAATACAACCGCACAAGGAGCCATCTATAGACACTAAGACTAGAAAGAGATTCATCTAAAACAAATACCACAATAACCAACTTACCAGAGTGCCGTAAAACTTCCTAGAAATAGGTCAACGGCCAGACTCCATAGGCTCGACCAACACCACCTTACTCCCTAGTAGCATGAAATATATGCACTTCAGACTTCCTCCATCCCTTTTGCAAGGATCCCATGCTGAGGCATAGGTTTTCCAAGCCAGTACTCTCAGTAACGCTCCCCACTCACCAACAACGATGGAGGTATCATTCACCAACAGAATGAGCATGCACATGTTGGTGATGTGTGCATACTCAACGTCAATTATGCCACCCCTACTCTCACCCATACCAAAGAACCAAAAACAGAGAAGAATGCACCCAGCTAGGGTTTATAATCCACTCTTGCCTTTTGAAGGATTCCTTCCCCCGACACCAGTTGTCTTAGCCACCCGTTGCATATGCTACATGTGTCACCCACATGAGTCACATCTAGCTTGGGCCCTATGGCTTGTAATTTGATCGCCCACCCCCACCAAGGTCGCCAAGTCACCTCTAGCTTGGGCCCTATGGCTTGTACTTTGATCACCTCACCCACCCCAATCGGGGTGATGTTATCCCTACTTAAATATATAAGTTTTAACTATTTTTTTATCAAAAACATTAAATATAAGCTAAATTAAAATTAAAACTTATGAAAACTATAGACATGTCAAAACATACACACACACGCACCATAGGGGAATTCACTGGGGCAGCAATATCATACCATGTGTGTTCATATTGGGGGATATATATTGATGAAAAAATGACATAATATATTGAACATATAATAGGGGATAAAGGGTTTTTATATTGACAGATATAAAAAATGGAGCTCAAATTTAATGAAAAAATATAGAAGGGTATAAAAAATGTTAATAAGAAAATATAGGAGTTTTTTTAAATTGAAAAAATGTATTGGATTCGTATTGGTAGGGGGTTAAATAATGTGATTTTTAGAGGTATTTTCCAATATGTAGTCAAATTAAGTGTATTGTTTAGTATGCCACGAACTCACATGATATGTCACAGGTTCATTCAGTGAAACCCGCGTGACACACACACACCACTAGAAATTTCCTTTTATATATCTTATTTCCTCATATCCACCATGTGTCTCCACATAACTTTCATCCATTACATTTGTTCTTTTATTCATGTAATCATAATATTTCTCATTCTTTTTATCTTATCAAATCATTGGTTACTATATTTAGCATCCCATATGAGAGGCAAACAAATTTTAAATCCATTTCCAAAATTTTCCAAATAAAAATACCAAATTTAACCTAAAACCAAAAATCAATACACTTAGTATCACTTTAGCTTTTCCACTGTAACTTTCTTTCTTTACTTTACTTTCTTCCTTTATCTTGTATTTTTTTTTTGAGGTAATTTAAATATAAGTGTTATCAAAATTTCTTTCTGTATCTTGTAATTTTTTTTTTGAGGTAATTTAAATATAAGTGTTATCAAAAAAAATGTTCACGCCAAGAGTATACAATTCAAACAATTTTTCCATTTAAATTCTACCATTGAAACAAGTAAAATGGTTTTTAATAAATTCTTATAGTCTTAAAATTATTTTTGAGACAAGGTTGAATTTTAATCTTGGATGAGAAGTCTTCATCACCAATTTCAACTCACAATGAAGAGTTAAGTGCAATTAGAGGAGAAGAGATTTAGTTAAAAAGTATTTTATCCAAAAGTTAAAAATAATTCTAGACCAAAAATATCTCATCAACCAAAACAATGAACATAACTGTAATTTTTATAAAATTACAACTTCACCAATAGTGGGCCTTGGAAATTTTCAAGTTTCTCCATGAAACTTGTGATTAATGGGTTTGTCTTCTAATCTAATACCTTTTTCTTTTTTTTTTTCATTTTTAATAATTTTTTGAAACTTTATTACTTCAAAAGTTTAGTAGTATCAAAATTATGTAAATAAAATTAAATAGTATTCACATCACAAGACCCCAAAAAAAAATTAGCAATGGACTTTTTCTCATTGGCATTTAAAAAAAATATTTTTAGTTTATTGATGGTTTATATTTTCACACACAATTTAATTTTAATAAATTAACAAAAAGAGCTGAAGTTTGTAGATTTTGGAAATATATTTTTATACCCTAAATGAATAGTTATATTTAAAAAAAACTAATAGTAGTCGTGTAATTACTCATTTATTTTTTATCTAAAATTTTTAAATATATATAATTAATGAACATAAAATTATCTAATATATATTTATAAAAGAATCAAAACAAAATATTAGTTTGAATGTAACATAATTTTTTACAAATGATTTTTTTCCCTCTCTGCCAAATTCTTAAAGTTGATGAGTTTACATTATTAGTAATTGCAGAGGTGTAAAATTTTGTAATTTTAATTATTAAAAACAACTGAGAATATTATTCATTTTCATATTTTCATTCTTAAATATGTCATCTATACTTTTGTAATTATATCTTTAAAATGTCTCAAAGCTGCAAACCATCTACAAACCATAATGATTTAGTCACATGTTCATAAAAAAAAGACATAAAAGCCTCTCATTCATGTGTGTATATATATATATATATATATATATATATATATATATATATATATATATATTATTATATTTATATGATTAATAAAATGAATCCTGAAATTTTCTTCCTGTTATCCCAAAACAACATTTTGTAACTTCATAGCATTGTAGTTACATATGCTTTGAGTAACAAAAATTTCCTTGAATTCCCTTGAGGGTTTACTTTGATGAGGAAGAGAACTAAAACTTATAATCTTAATTTTGACCAATGAGAAAGCTCCCCATGATAGACCCCTTCTCTGATAGGCTCCTTCTTTGTTGTAATTTTTGTTTAAAATTATCAAGTCCTTTAAATTTTTATAATTGTAATCATTTAGTTCACATAAATACTGTAGGTATTGTCATAAGAATTAATATACATAAATTTTTTATTACTCAGTGTGCAACATAAATTTCAAATAATTATATAGAACAATTTTAACTTTAAAAAATTATGAGAAAAAAATATATAAACAAACATAGATATTACTAATCTATATCTATATATATATATATAACAGCCTACACTTTATAAATATATAAAATTATCATCAATGTAATTTTCAAAATTTATTTCAGCTTAGCATAAAAAATCACAAATATATATTTTTCAACAAATTTATATACATATAAAAATTTATCTTTCAATATTTAATTTTAAATTTTTAAAATTTTAAATAATCATATTTAATAAACAATTAAAATACGAATAATATCTAATAAATTGTTTTCTATATTTTGAATAGCCATATCCAAAAACTTTTGCAGTTAAAGAAAATCTTGAACTGCAAATAGTATTTCAATAAGCATAAAGAACTGGCCTAGTTGAATTCAACTTTTGAATTCCTAATAAAAACAAGCTAACCATATCCCAAAAACTGGCCCAGTTGGTATTTCAATAAGAATAAAAAAACTGGCCTAGTTGAATTCAACTTTTGGATTTCTAGCAAAAACAAGCTAGAAGAATGAAATATAAAATGCAGAAAAAGCATCAGAACAATAATGTGTTCAAATTGACCATGAATGGGCATAAAGAGACCACAATACCTTGTAAATTGATAAACAAGAGACGTCGATAACTTGCTGGCATTCTTTACAAGAAAATATATATTTATTTAAATATGCAGATAGCATCATATAATAATCAAACATTAAAATCATTTTAATACTCAATAGGCCGCAAGTTTAGAAGCCAACTACCTCTTTGACTATGGACTGTGTATTGCCATAACTACTATTTTAACTCCATGTAACTGGATCTCTTAAATTGCCTGAAACAATATTAAGAAGCATGCAAACCAGAGCTGCTTCATTTTCGTTCACACTATTCGGATTCATTATTTAACTCGCCCTTTGCCAATATCTGACCAAAGGCTCCTCAAAACCTACAATGCAACAAAAGAGAACCACAATAACAGAATACGGAAGTATTTACTGCATGAAATATTGTTTTAGAATTTGTGGAAGGCCGAATTCAGACTATATGATTTTATTTAGGCTTTTGCTCCTTCCGGCTCCTGCGCTTGAAGTTTAGCAATCTTCTTCTGGCGAGCGAGCTCGATGTCTCGGCTCATCTTTCTGGAGTACATCTGAGCAAAAGTGATGGGCTCTTCCATGAAGCACTTCTCGCCTTCCGCCTCCTTCACGACTCCATCCAACGGGTACACGATGGCCTCCTGCGCTGGATTCTGAAACGTCGCAATCGACAGCCTGCTGCTGTTCGAGTTCACCACCGCTTGATGGTCCGCGCTCTTGAACTTGCCATTGCTCAGATACTACAATATCATTACAAAATAATGATGAGAAAAAACTACAACATTATTAATAAAAGATTGAGTTTATGTCTATAGATTTGAGTATTTAAATGAATTAGCTTCAGAACATGCAATCAAAATCAAAATACCCCACAAAAAATGTGCTTACATGCATATGATCACCCAAATTGACAACAAAGGCTCCTTGAATGGGCTCCACAGTAATCCAATTTTTTCCATCGTCCTTAGTAGCTTGTAGCCCTCCAACTTGGTCTTGCAGGAGAAGAGTGATGGTGCCCGGATCGGTGTGCCTTTTCAGCCCCAGTGTCATGTCTGGTTGTGGGCATTTGGGATAGAAGTTTATCACCACTTTCTGGTCCATCTCCACACAAGCATTGGTCACTGCTTCAGTTTCCAATCCCAACGCCTCTGATATTATCCCCAACAGCTTGCATGCCAAACCCATAAGGGATTCGCTGTATTTCTCCACAACGTCCCTGCAAATACACAACAATTTAGTGTTCAATTCATATGAATCAAAGCTGAAATCAATTTATATGGGGGATGCAGGGGATGGAAGGGGGTACCTCCAGCCATCGGGCTTGACAGGCCACCTTGTGTAATCACGCTGGTGAAGGGGATAAGAGAAGTAAGTGCAGATTTCTCTCCAATCCAGAACGGCTTCGCCCTGCAGATGGCTGCTCACCACAAATCCTCCACGCTTTCCACCTCTCATGTCGTATTTGAGCTTCTCCTCTGCTGGGAGCGCGAAGAAAGCCCTGGAGAGCTGAATCATGGAATCCACCAGTTCCTGGGGAACACCATGATCAACCACCTGGAAAATTCCCCATTCAGAACAAGCCTTGCTCACCTCGTCTCTCACGCGGCCCCTTTCTTCCCCAGCGATACCAGAGAGGGAAATGACGGGAATGTCTTTGCTGAATTGATTGTAAGCCACCTTGGGCCGCTCGTCCTCGTCTCGCACGAAGATGGACTGCAGGGACTTCGGCTCCTCTGCTGTTACAAGGAAATCCGGTCGATCGCTAGCCACCACTGCTGCGGGCGCCATTTTGCTCTAGCTAAGCACAGTGTGATTGAAATACCGAAATGAATATGTGAGGACTGTAACAAGGAGGCGGCCCTCTTATAGGGCAGGGCAGGGTAGAGGAGATGAGGCTAGAGAGGATGTGTGTTAGGAGTATTGAAAGGCAGATGAAGATCGTTTGGCATCATACAACCATAAGAAATTGAGAACAGTAAATCCTTTTTAATGGTAGAGAAGGTGTTCGTTGGCCTCGCAATTCAGAGTTCCATACATCATTTTTAATTCCAAATGATTTGTAATCAAAGGTTTGAAGGTTAGATCATATCTAACTCAGCGATATACTTTCGATAAATGAACGGTCTCGAAAGCCTTCCTTTGAAGAAATCAACATACACACGCACGCGAGTACCAGAACACGCACTCATCTACCACAGCTACTCACAATAAGGAGGCGTCACGTGCGTGGTCAGTCCGTCTAAACTCAACATATTCTATGAAATATAAACACCAAAACACTACATGCCGCAACAAACCAAACAGTTAACAAGTTACCTTTCTTGAGTTTTGAAAGAGATTTACTTTTATCGACACGATAACACCAATGTAAATCTATTGCTTTGAATGTGAAGGCTAGACCAGGTGGCCCAGTCAATTGGTTGTTCTCTCAATAATAATTATGTGGATATAGGTGGAGCTCCATTTTAATTAAAATTTATGGATTAAGATTTTAAATTTTTAATAAATTTAATTAATATTAAAAGGGAGAGGTAATAAATAGATAAGAGTATTTTATTTGGTTAAGAGTTCGTTTTTTTAGATGTAATGAAATAAGTTAACATCCAGAATTCAAAGACATCTGGGAAAGCAAAACACCAGTTAGTAATTTTAGGTGTCATAGTTTTATTTAATAATGATGTGGATATAGCGAGTGATAGTCATCCTCACTGTTAGTTTCACGACTAAATTCTAATAAGTTTAAAATTTTTCCAATAGAAAAGATACTATCTTCTCATAATGATGTTATATGATAATGGAGTACAAATGATTAATATTATATTAAAATTGAATTCAGAAGTCCTATTCTTTTTCAAATGAAATTTTAT
>APFE030744683.1:136855-157777 GCA_000404065.3 Pinus taeda
AAAGTTATTTAATTTAAATGACTGATGTTTTTTCAAATAAGATTTTTTTATAATTGATTTATTATATATATAGAGAGAGAGGGGTTGTATGGGCAAAGCTATTTAATTAAACGACCAAGGAACATTGGTAGATAAGTAAGCAAATTCAATTAAAAAATTATCACCATTTAAATTGTTCGACACTAAAGTCGGACTACACATTTAGTTGTCAATTTGCGAATTAATTGTGATTTTTATTATTAGTGTTAAATACAAAACATATACTCCACTTATGCATTCATCATATTGACTGATTCTTTTGGTGTTGTCTAATTAGTTCATAATTTTATTGGGTTGGCCAAACTTTTGTTGGAATTTGGTGAATTGTTCTTCAATAAATCTAATTTTGAGTGTTTGAATCATTTTTTTTATTCATTTTTTTTTATAAAGGAAATGGAATTAGCACCATCAAGAACCCTTGGGGCACCCAAAATCTTGAAGTTTGATATATGTAGAGAGGATTTCCAAAAATTTCTACCACGTTTTCCATTATTTTGAGGACAAAATTGTGGTTTGACTACAACATTTTTTTCCTCAATTTATTTCTACTTTAGATTTTGGTTAATAAATAAATTCAAATATGGAGTTTTGATTTTAAAGTTGTAAGTTTTGGGTTGGTATGTACATAGTATGTTGTCCATGAAAATGTCATGATTTTTTTTTTCACAATGAAAAAATCTTTCATTTTTTAGTTGTCAAATTAGTTGACTTGTAACTGTTAGTCAAGGAAAATCATGCCCACATGGAATTACCCACTAGCAATTGTAACACCCTCCTCCCACATCTACCCATGTAACCGGCCTACCGAGATAAACATGTGACGAGAGGATACTACAATTGAATTCAACTTCCTAAGTGACCTTAAGGAAATGGAATCGACGGAAACACATCATATAAACCTTCCACGTCAGCTACAGGACCCCTAAGAACCATCCCAACACTTCTAGTAACTAAACCTTAGGTTCCACTGAAGTTTTAGGTCACTTGACCTCTGGACACTTCCATGTTATGGGTCTGACAATGCCTAGGAGGCTTTGGACACTCTCATGACAAGGCATGCCAACGTCTAGGGATTATTTTTCTCAGTGTCATACCAACATCCCCAGGATTTGAACCACTTTTTCAGGCCTAGAACCTAGATCACTGCCCAGAATTCAATGCAATCTTCAGAACAAGGCCTTGACTGGATCCATAGTAGCCATGAGTGGCATTTCATCAAGCATGTCATGAATATGTAATCTACAGGTGTAAATAACAAATTTAAGCATAAGGCTCTCATACTTATATGAGAATCGCTATGAAGCATTGTTCCCTTATATCATTTGTTGCATAATCATCTATTAGGTCATAGATACATTATTCATTCATTTACAAGTAAAAGCATGATGAGAGCCAGATATAGTTGTTGTCATAAAACGTATACATAACCAACAAAATTGTTGATTTGTGTAGCTTGGGAGGTACTCCAAGTCCTTGGGTTTAGGGTTTGGAGGGCAAAGTACCATAAGGGTCACTTGTGGGCTTGGAACCCAAGGATGGGGTTTTGCACCCAATCGTGTTTGGGGAAATTCTAGAGGCACATTTCTACATGTGATGGCATGAGACAATAGAGGGTGGAAAGATGAATCTAACGTTTTGATAATTGTCGAATTCCAAGTTGTAGAAGTGGAGAAATAAATTTTTGGAGGTGACAAATAATTATTTGGTATTCAAGTCATGTAGGCTTGAAGTAAAATTGTCCAAGAGACATGTCCCTTCATGAATTCATGGAGCCCTCATGTTTTGTAAAAATATGAGGTGAAGTGGAGTCATTCTACTCATCTAAGAGTGCAACATTTCCTCCAAGAAGAAGAACTCGGTGGAGAGAGAGAGCTATAATCTAGACGCAACAAGGGACTAGTTTTGGACAGTGTGAGGAGAAGGGTTCGAAGTCTGTACAGGAAGTTGAGTAAGCTAAGGTACAAGGTCTATCTTTGGGCTAAACATTGTTGTCTCAAGGGCTGAGTAAGATTGCTACTAGGCCGAGTAGAGGAGGAGCAAAACATTGGTGTTAGGTGACTATTTATGCACATTTTGGAGGAGGTTGCAGCTACAACAAGCTATTGTGGTAGGCCGCAGGCGATAGCAAGCAACTGGAGGTGGTTTAAGGGTTGTATTAATGTGGATAGGACCTTAAGAGGGCAACATAGCATAGGAGGAGCCTCTGCAAGGTGGAATGCAACCCTTGAGGGCTTAGATTGCTCACTGTGTGGTGGGTTAAGGGTTGTTGTACATGCGCTAACCAGAATTGTAGGAGCATCAATGTAAACTGTGGTGACAACAATGCTTTTGTGGAGGATTGTTGGGTCAAATTGTTGACAAGAATTGGATCGTGACATTGCAGCCTGTTGGTGCCATGTGGAGGATATTTTGAGGAGGTGAAGAGTCTTCCTAGGAGAAAATTTGATAGTGCCATGATTGCATACCATTGATCTGATTGGAGGGTAGTGCATTAGCTACCCAAAGTAGCCCTAGAGCAGTATAAAATAAGGACATTGTTGGTGCGTGATTGGGTGAAGTTTTTAGCCTAAATAACAACACTTTGATGGATGAAAGTGACTGCTAGATTGGCATATTGGAGCTCAGGAATTAAGCCTACCTAGAGAGCAGTTTGATGAGCCCGTGTTCATTGTAGCAGAAGCGACTTGCAACAGTGATAGGTGGAAAACCTCTCTGAGTCTCAATGTGTAGTGGCCTTCATGGACTAAGGCACTACTAGTGAGCAGTATAGCAGCGAAGGACCGACAGGACAAGATACAACATAGAAGTTGTAATGATGTTTTTCGTTGTATCTTGTATACCATAGACTATTGTATTATTCATATTTGGTTTAATATAATGAAGATTGGTGATTGTACATTATTGTACAATTTTGTCAAAAAATGTGTATATTTATGCATATGTGATTTACTGCGTTATATTTTCGTTGTGCAAAGTAGTTTATGGTTGAGATTCTTGGTTTGGTAGCATCAATGATTTTAAGACTATAACCTAGACCCAAGGTCATGGAATTTCAACATGGTATAAGAGCGTGCCTAAGCTACTTTGGATAAGTAAATCAAATTTGTGCGCAATGAAGTAAAACATGAAAGGGAGTTGGTCACATTGTAAGTGAAGGACTCAATACAATGTCAAAGTTGTAGGTAGGCCTTCAGTATGAGGACAAATTGGAGGGTTTGTTCAACTATAGTCGTTGGAAGGAAAGGATCAAGATGGTATTGCAGGTCAACAGGCTCTAAGAGTTTGCTGAAAAGAGATCAAGAAACCAACTGACCCTAAGGAGCTGGAAATCTATGAATATTTGGATGTGAGGGTGAGATTGATCATCCTAGATGGTGTGAAGGATGACCTAATACCTCATTTGTTCAAGAAGAACAATGCACATGAGATGTGGATGGCTCTTCAGAATTTTCTAGAATAAGAATGAGAATCGCGTAGTGGTATTGGAGGATAAGTTGAAGTCCACCAAGATGATAAAGGGTGAAAGTGTGACCTTGTATATGACGAGATTGTCTCAGGTTAAAGATGATATTGCTGCCATCAGTGTGTCTACCTCAGATGAATATATGATAAGGATTTCCTTGAAAGGGTTCACTGAGGATTGGAAGCCCTTCATCAAAGGGATCGTTGCCAGGGAGAAGTTTCCAAACTGGGATAGGTTTTGGGATGATTTCATTCAGAAAGATTTGTGAGATGAGGATCTTCATCTGAATATGAAGGCTTCAGATGATGACATGGCACTTGCAATGCATATGAAGGGTAAGTAGAAGGACTTGAGTAAAGTCAAGTGTTTCAATTGTGGTGAGATGGATCATTATTTGTCGCGATGTCTGATGAAGAAGAAGGGAGATGGTGAGAAAAGGAAAGGAAAGTAGGCCATCAGTGTTGCCACTTCAGATGAGATAGATGATCTCTCTAGGAGATTGGAAGAGGAGGACTTCTCTATGATTTCTCATTTCTCGCAAGGTATTGTCAATGAGAATGGATGGTACGTGGAAAGTGGTGTGATGAAGCATATGATAGGATGACATGAAGTTTTTGAGTCTCTCGCTGAATGGGACTCAAAGTTTCACATGGTGTAGGGCGACAAGAGTTAGTTGGAGATCTGAGGATTAGGTTTTATTCCATTCATGATGGAGACAGGAAGTGTGATGCGGGTCCAGGATGTACTATTTGTGCCAGACTCAGATATAGCGTTATTTCCATCTCGATGATCAAGAGGAAGGGGTTTGGGGTGTTCTCCCAGAATGGAAAGACAAGACTAAGGCCCATAGGCTTTAAGTCTGATCGGATTATACTTGGAGTTAGAGAGAATGGTCTCTACAGGTTGAAAAGTAAGCCTATGGATCATGGAAAGAAGCGGGTGGAGCATGTATAGGTTCCAGAGGAGTAGGTGCAGGTGCAGGCTTCATAGGAGAAGGTATAGGTTCCTGAGAAGAAGGTACACCTTCCCCAGAAGCTCTAGGTTCCAGAGACTCATTGGGAGTCTAGTTCGAGAGGGAGCTTGCAAATTCAGAGGGAGACTTTGCAGTCCAAGAAGAGTGTGTGGTCAGTGGGGAGCAAGGGTGCTCCTACAACTACCAAGAAGGAATCATGGAGAGAGTGGAAGACATTATAGGATAAGAAGAAGAAGCAGGGTGCTTCCAGTTATGACAACGACACTTCCAAGAAGGGCATAGTTCACTGTGCATGGATTGTTGCAATTGTGAGTGCTAAGAGTTGGGCAAGTGACGACGATGATAATGATGAGTTATTTCCTAGTCTTGGAAGTACCTCCCTCGCTAAGAAGGAGTGTTGATTTATGTATCTTGGGAGGTACTCCAAGCCCTAGGGTTTAGGGTTTGGATAGAAAAGTGCCACAAGGGTCACTTGTGGGCTTGGAACCCAAGGATGGGATTTTGCACATTTCTTCATGTGATTGCATGAGACGATAGACGGCAGAAAGATGAATCTAATGCTTGGAAAATCATCAAATTTCGAGTCATAGAAGTGGAGAAATACATTTTTGAAGGTGACAAATAATTATTTGGTATTCAAGTCATGTAGGCTTGAAGTAAAATTGTCCAAGAGACACGTCCCTTCATGAATTTGTGGAGCCCTCATGTTGTGTATAAATATGAGGTGAAGTGGATTCATTCTACTCATCCAAGAGTGCAACATTTCCTCCAAGAAGAAGAACTTGGTGGAGAGAGAGAGAGTTATGATCTAGACGCATCAAGGGAGTAGTTCTAGATAGCGTGAGGAAAAGGGTCTGAAATCTATATAGGAGGTCGAGTAAGCTAAGGTATAAGGGTCTGTCTTTGGGCTAAATATTGTTGTCTCAAGGGCCAAGTAAGATTGCTGCTAGGTCGAGTAGAGGAGCATAAAAAGACTGGTGCTGGGTGACTGTTTGGGCACATTTTGGAAGAGGCCACAGCTACATGAAGTTGTTGTGCTTGACTGGAGGCCATAGCAAGAAGTTGGAGGCTGTTGAAAAATGTGCAACAAGAAATGCTAAATTTAGAATGTGCTAAAAATAGACCTGCTAAAGATAGTATGTCTAAAAATAGCACGTCTAAAAATAGAAGTTTGGCAGTGAGGTCATTGGCCACATTGGGTGAGAGGTGAAACTGCTAAAAATAAAAAGTTCTAAAAATAGCATTTGTGGGTCCCTTCCTATTTATAGCAGTCCTTAGTATATCTATAGGAAGTAAAATTAATTTTGGTCTTAATAGCAGTTGGAAATATTAATTAATTAATTCAGGTAAGTTAATTAGTTAAGGAAATTCGAATTTGAAGTCTTTGTGAGCATGCACATGAGTTGTCCCACTGGTTGAGGAATTTATCCTTAATTTCCTCCACTGATTGAGGGAATAAGCATGACTTCTATAATGACAGAATCAGTTGACTTAGTTCTAACTAGCCAAGTTGAGTTATATTATTTTAACAAGTTGTTAAAATAATAAAATATAGTTTGTTAATGCTTGCATGCATGTGACAACTATTATTTTAGATAACTGAGGATTCACTCATGGACAACTGTTGCATATCAGTTATGTTAGAGACCCAGTTGAGATCACATGTGGGAAAATGTACTATCAGATGCTTAACTATTTCTAGTAAGTAGTTTTTTGCATGGTTGAGGAACTAGTGTCCTCAAGGATTACGTAGTTGGACCATTGGTTATTTTGATATGTTTGGAATTAATAGCATATGCTTTTGCTATTATTTCCTAAGAAAACTACGTAAGGACCATAGGTAAAGCCTATATAAATAGGGCTTGGTTGGTTCATGAGACATATCTTCATATTTAATTGAGAACTGAATTAGCTCTTTGTAAAGAGGATTTCCACTTGATTGATAATACATGGTTGGGGTTTTATGCTGGTGCTTTCCCCTGGATATATCTTGTGTTATGTGTGATTAATTCTCTTGATTAGTTATGCATGTTTCTACTTGATGTTGCTTATGAATTCAATTATGCTTCCACTTAATGTTTTGTAGAAGTAGAACAAGTATTATGCTTTAGGACATTGCATATATCGGTTTGTTCTACAGATGATATTTCTATAGAGGTGGTTTAAGGTCTACATTATGGTGGACATGACCTTAAGAGGACAACATAGCATAGAAGGATCCTCTCCAAGGTGGACCACATTCCTTGAGGGATTAGATTGTTGATTGTGTGGTGGGTTAAGGGTTTCTATACATGCCCTAACTAGAATTGTAGGAGCAACAATGCAAACAATGGTGACAATAGTTATTTTGTGGAGGATTGTTGGATCAAAGTGTTGACCAGAGTTGGATCGTGACATTGTAGCCTGTTGGTGCCATGTGGAGGATCTTTCGAGGAGGTGAAGAGTCTTCATAGGAGCATAATTGACAGTGACGTGATTGGGTACCACTGATTTGATTGGGGGCAGTGCATTGGCTACCAAAAGTAGGCCTAGAGTAGTAGACAAGAAGGATATTGTTGGTGCATGATTGGGTGAAGTTTGCAGCCTAAAGAGTAGCACTTTGATGGACGAAAGTGACTGCTATATTGGCATATTGGATCTCAGGAATTAGGCCTACCTAGGGAGAATTTTGATGTGCCAATGTTCATTGTAGTAGAAGTGACTTGCAATAGTGGTAGGTGGTAGCCCTCTAAGAGTCTCGATGTGTAGTGGCCTTCATGGACTAAGGCACTACTAGTGAGTAGTATAGAAGCGAAGGACCGACAGGAAAAGATACGACATAAAAGTTGCAATGATGTTTGTCATTGTATCTTGTATACCATAGACTATTGTATTATTCATATTTGGTTTAATATAACGAAGATTGGTGATTGTACATTTTTGTACAATTTTTCTAAAAAAGGTGTATATGTAATGTTCCTAAATAGGAAAGACAAGTGATAATAGCAATTATCCTATGCAGCAAGATACAAAAACGAAATATTTATTAAGCACCCACAAAAAAACTGCAAATGAATAACTTCTGAGCCATTTTATTATAATTCTACAAGCCAAATACAATATATAGTGGAATGGTGCACCTAGGCTTGTCTCAATGGACAAGCAGGACCAAACCCAGGTAGGAAAATGGCTGAGCTGAAGGTTGCCTAGCTGCTACACCAATATGCACCGCACTGCCTAGAAAACTACTACACTACTGAACTTTGATTGGTTGGAAATTCCACTAAAACCACCCAGAAAATTGTGTGCTTTTAACTCTGGACTCCTTGGCCAAAACCCAGAAAAACCAAAAAGGAAATTTGGTTGGTTTTGACTTCTAATTTTCAACCCTCTTGGAGCCTCACCCTAACTATGGCTAGCAAATTCGACCTGCTGCAAGCTGCCTACAAATCCCTTTGCAAAAATCCTCCAAAATGTTGAATTTACCCCTGCTATCCAACTCCTCACTACTCGAATGACTCTTAGCCAAGGTCAACTACTCCCCAATCACCACAAATTTATACTGGGTGGCCTTTGCACTATCCCTTTGCTCAGATATGTGAATTGTTGGTAGCTAGCTCAGCTAGATGCAAACTCCAGCAAAAATGCTTGCTCTATGTTTCCTCCTCAACTCTCAGAACTCCCGACAAGCAATGAGTCCCCTACTCTTCAGTTCCCTCGTGTGTTTTCTGGCTACCCAGAAATATGCACTTCCCTTTCTCTGCGCTGGTGACTGATGTATGTTGCTGCCCCTGACTCCCTGAAATCTCCTGTAAAACAACCTCCTTAGGGTGGGCACGGATGGTCCCCTGAAGTAGAGGTTGAATGTCCCGCACGAGAGATTTGTGGCTAAACAACCGGTAGACTTGCTAAACATCAAAGCATACAAGTGAATGCTTGTTTGCAAATGTAGAAGATAATTCACAAAATGAGTCCATCCTCCTTTTATAATTTCTCCTCATTCCTCTATGCTTTTTTTTAATATTATTTTATTAGTGGGGGGCATTTTCTACTAAGTCACTTTCGCCATCATTTAATAAAATAATAATTTGCCACTATTCTCTGATAAAGTAATACTAGCCACCTTTCTCCAATAATATTTGCCCCTTTTTAATTAATATTACTAAAATTGGGTAAAATTCCTTAGTGATTCCCATGCTCACAAAATTGGGTATATTACAGTATATTTGTGCATATGTGATTTATTGCTTTATATTTTTTCGTTGTGCAAAGTAGTTTATGGTTGAGATTCTTGGTTTGGTAGCCTCAGTGATTTTAAGACTCTAACCTAGACACAAGGTCATGGAAATTCAACAATAATAACAACAGAAATACCATGAATACATCAGCCATAGAATCAACATATAAGTTAGTACATTTATACATTAAAAACCAAGGTAATAAGTTTATCATTAATGAATGTAGAAACCAACTGGGGATGGGACTACCATAGTTGACTCAATCATAAATTGAATGAGCCAAATCTCTCTTCAGCCAATCACCCCTATGCCATATTCCAAGCATGAATGTGGGGCTCAGAACAAACCGAAAAGAACGAAACAAACATGGATGCTACCAAAGTTCTCTGCCTACACCGTGAGGAATTTTAATGCCTCCTAGTTTCTTAGGCTTTACCGTAATCCACATTCCAATCCAAGGATCACTAGTCCCTACACCAATATCCACTCTCTAGGCTTTACCATACATCCCATCCTAGGACTAATAGACCCAACAAAGAGCAATCCACCTCTTGGCTTTACCGTATATTAAGGAATCCTAGGCCCACCAAGTTACACAATCCTGGCTTTACCGCAACCCATAGTCTGACTCAGGGGTTACTAGGCTAGTGGCTTTACCATGATCCATAGTTTAGTTTAGGGACCACTAGGCTATGTGTTTGTCATTTCGGAGATCCACCCCACTCAGCTTCAAATCCATCCCGCAATCCAACTCAACTGACGTATGAGAACCCATCTCATCAAGGCTATCTGGAAATGACAAGGTTAGGCTGAAAACAATGTCACACCTAGAAAAATTCATTCCATGATAGAGAAGAACCACGTGCAATACCATGCATGCTAAATCTAGCAAGGAAATCACACATGAAAATCAATGCCTTCAAGGAATCCTATTGTAGCTGCTTGATCTTGCTCTTCCATGCTTGATTTTTCCTTCCTCTTGCCTTCTTTTCCTTTCTTGATCAATGCCAAAGTGCTCCAAGAAAACTCTAAGTGTCCAAGACTAAGAGAGAGAGCAAGAGAGAGAGAGAGAGAGAGAGAGAGAGAGAATAATGAAAAAGCTCAAAAAATGAACTAATAAAAGGTACTAACTGATCCTCATAATCATTTTTATCAATTAGGCCTCTATTTTCTTCATTTTCCATTATTTTCCTTCAATTTTCTCCTCACATGCAACCTGTGACCTTTCCCCTTCCTTTTCTCCTAATTTCCATTATTTTCATAAATAATTGTGCCAAAAGTGTCATTTTTCCTTTCCAAAGCCTTAGCCATTTCCTTTGCCAATTTCCTTAGCCATAATAAACCAAATGCACACCCCCTAGGATGTTTTCCCCAACATTAATCTTGGAATAAGTGTGCCATCAATTGTGGTTATTATTTTTAACTTTTATTACATGAAATTTTCACCAAGGCTATTACAAAACCCTACCACTTGAGGAACACCATCCCCAGTGTTCAATCACACATATACCTCAGCAAAACCGCTAGAAAGAAAACATATTGCTCATGGAGCTTTATAACATAGCTCATGGCGGTATATATATATCCATCCATATATATTATAATATATATATATATATATATATATATATATATATATATATAATATATATATAGTATATAATATTATATAATATAATATATATTATATATTATAATATATATATATATATTATATATATTAATAATATATATATATATATATATATATATATATTGTCCCACTGGAAAAATCGTAATCTTTCATTATGATTGAAAAATTACATGTTGTATATGCTTCCATCATATGTTATATTGTTCTTTGCCACTGAGGGCATTTTCAAAATTGTTGTTTAGTTTGTCAAAAACTTTGAGTTTGTGTTGCAGTCATCACCACGCAAGGTGTTCAGTCACTATTATAATAGTAAAATAAAAAGCTATAAATATGTCTGTCATCTACAATAGTTCCACATACACCCCACAGGGTGATGTCTTTGTTGAAGGTCTAAGAATATATACAAGAATATATATCCTGTGTGAAAATATATACAATATATGAGCCATGCATATCCATAAAAAATAGAGCCAAGAAACTGTAATCTAGGGGTTCTCTACCTTGTGGTAGTTTTGATCATTGTAGGGCCGATGATAGTAACGATATTCATTGGAGCCTCTCTGCTCCTATGTCATCCACTCTCCTCGGGAAGTACCGTGGCCTCCTTGGAAAGCCCGTCAACACTGTTGTTATGTTCCTTGTAAATGCGATTACATGAAATAGTGTTAAACTGAGCTTTGAACAAATTCACTTCATCCATAATATTACTGAGTGTGTGTGAGTGACAGGCAATAATATTATTGAACCAATTAACTAGATAATGGAGTGTAATGAGCTCTGCAAAATTATTCGTTCCCTCGCCAAGCCCCATCTTTACTTTGTAGAAATGTTGTTCACTAATGTATAGAATGAATCCACTGCCACATCCATGGTGCTGTACAACACCATCAAAAAATTCCCAGGGAGATTTTTGTCAATAGGTGCAGGATCATGTGGTCTACGAGGCCAAAGTTTGTGTGGCTCAGGAAACTCGTGATAGGAAGATATGATCCAGGCTGTAATATTCAACCAGCAAATAGGTCTATCCTAAAAAATAATTCGATTCTGAGCCAGCCATAGATGCTAGTAGATGATTAAGGGTAGGCATTGTAATTTAGTGTCATGATGAAGATTGCACTAGTTTTCCCATGCTTGACCAATGTTGTCACCCTCCCATTTCCTAGTAATATGAATTGATGAGGAGATATTCTGCCATAGATTGCTTAGAGAATTTCATTGAAGGAATGAATGCAAAGTCGATTCAGAAAAATTCTTCCATAAGACACACCAGTGAGGGCCATGGAAAGATCGGTGAGAGAGTGACTCTCCTGTGAGAACTTTATCTCTCAGAATACACCAAAAGAATAGTCTTGTTCTTGGGGGTGATGCAAGTTTCCAGATACTCTTCCACCAAAATGCTATCTTCTCTGGTTGTTTGTGTGAGATTAGATTGAGATATCCGGCCTTTGGAGAATAAATTCCATTCTCAGCAAGACTCTAGATGAGTTCATATGGTCCTTCCTTGATCCTGATGTGTTATTCACATAGTGCAATTATGTATTCATGCCATTCCTGATGCCGCTGTGGTGGAATATCAAGTTACAGTGCAGATTTCCATCCTTGTGTGAATATGTTGGTGTTCAGTGGATCCACTATGTGTGTTATAACCTTTATCTCATGTGAATGAAGGTGTTGGATGAGTTCTCTTGATAGCTGGAATCTACCTCCTCTCCCAGTCCAGGGATCCATTCCAATGCGAGCCTTTCATCCGTCATTTATTCTCCAAACGAGATTGTTTTTTATTTTAGGCAGGGAGTGTAGGAGGGCTTTCCACACTGATGAAATACCCGTTCTAGGCCAGCTCGACATACGGACCCAATCCATAATTTGATGTGGCCAAATGTACCTGTGATATAAAATTGTAGGCCGTAGATTCTTCCCAGTCAATAGAGTCCAACCCATTTTTGCAGCCAGGGCTTGTACAAATAGGGGTAGTTCTTTTAGCTCCCATGCTCCCCATTTTTTAGGCAAGGTGATCTTATTCCAACTAACCCAAGCAAAGATCTTTTTGTCTTGGTGGTTGTTCCAAAGATATCTACTACAGAGTTGTTGCAGTCGGGCCAGAATGTTTCTGGGGACCCATGCTAATGCCAGCCAAAAAATAGGGGTGGCCTCAAGAATAGATTTGATGAGTACTAATCTGCCATCTCTGGATAAGTATCTATGACTCTAGTTAGAAATATTTTTTTCCAGCTTGGTGATAAGCGAGACCCAGTCTACAATTTTTTGGCTTAGAGGCTTAATCCAAAATCCCAGATATTTGAACCCCCTGTCCAGGGGTATGATGTAATAAGAGAAGTGCTATTATGCAAAGTGTGACTCCTGGATGTTAGTGAGGGCTAAGGTAATGGTATATTTCCCATGATTAGCCTGCATACCTATAGTTAACGAGAAGAGGGAGAGAATTTTGGAGAAAGTGAGAGTGTCTCTTATACTCCCATCCAAGAAAATGAGAACATCATCCACAAATGGGAGATGAGTGAGGAAGCAGGAGTCAGATATCTTGAGGTCACGAAAGCTGCCATCTCTTTTAGTAGTAGCTAGTAAATGGCTAAGCCCATCCATAACAATAAGAAAGAGTAGGGGGGAGAGGGGGCAGCCTTGTCTGAGACCCCACTCAACATGAAAGAAGTGGGAGGTAGATCCATTGATGAGAAGACTGTAGGTAGGGGAGGTGATGCATGCCATAATCCAAGCAATGAAATCATGGGGGAAGGCCAAGTGAATAAGGAGCATCTTGATGTAGAGCCAACTAACTCAGTCAAAATCTTTTGCTAGGTTGATCTTTAAGATGATACCTTTTAGTTGTTTAGTCTAGATCGAGTGGATGGCCTCATTGGTTGAGCCAATAGCTTCATGGATCTGGCAATGCTTGAGAAAGGCAAATTGCTGGGGGGAAATATGGCGAGAAAGAATGGGCCGAAGACGATTTGCAATGACCTTGGAAATAATTTTATGCAGACAGTTGCATAAAGAGATAGGCCTATAGTCATTGAAAGAGGAAGGGGAATCATATTTCAGGATAAGGGCAATGAAAGTCGAATTGATAGCATTGTACATGGATCCAGATATTCTGCACTCTTCCACAACTTTTAACAGATCATTCCCCAAAAGTTCATAGAATGCAAGATAGAATTCTATCGTCCACCCATCTGGACCAGGACTCTTGTCCATTTTGAACCATTTCAGCATTCCTTCCAGTTCGCCTACAGTAATAGGGGCGATTAACTCCTTGGCCTCATCATCATTTACAAATCAAGGAAATGTATTGCCACGTTGATGATATCAGCCAAATTTGTCCCAGGAGGGTTTTTGAAGAGATTCCTGAAATGAGAGGTGCCAAGATGGGAGAGTTTGTTAAAGGTATCAACTACTCCCCCATCAGGTAGAGGTAAGTTTCATATTGTATTTGAAACTTTTATACCTTTTGCATAGTTCTAAAAGAATCTTGTGTTATCATATCCTACTTTTAACCATATAGCTCTACTTCTAAGGCGCCAAGATTCCTCTTTCTCCTTCAAAATCCTTGCCTTTTGGTTTCCTAGCTCAATCAGGTGAGCTTTGTCGTCAACTGAAGTAAATCCCAGGTTTTGGTCATCGAGCAATATACTCAACTCAGCTTCAATTTGTGATAATAATAACTCCTCCCTCTGATGTTTCTCTTTTTCCCATATTATAGATAGATGCTTGAGCTGGGACAGGTTGTGGCAGAAAACCTTTGTTAAGGAATCATTTCTATCTATAGGGTTGGCAATCCAGTAATATGAGACCATGTTTATGTACTCAGGGTCCTAAATCCAGAAATGATTAAATTTAAATGGAGCTTTTGGTTTAGGGTGGGGGCCAAACACTTCAAGATAAATGGGGTAGTGATCTGAGATGCCCCCTGAATCCACCATTATTTGTAATGATGCAGATGATTCATAAGGGGGATCTTTATCAGAAAATGATCTAATCTCCTTGCTATTGCAACATCCCCCACCCTTCTCTTTCGCCAAGTAGGGAGTGGGTTATCCATGGGGATATCCACCAAATTGTGCTGTTCCAAAAGGTTGGTAATATAGCCAGTGATAGAGTCCACTTGTGCTTGTGACTCCCAAGATTCTCTAAATCCCATAGAGAAATTGAGATCTCCCCCAAGAATGATGTGATCAAGAGAAAAAATCGATAGATTTAGCAGATGTTGCCAGAAGTTTTCCCACTGATGGCAGGGACCATATATATTAATGATCCTCAGGTTTAGACCAAGCTCCACTAAGAAAAGATCTAATCCAATAAATCCATGGCCACTGTAGGATGCTAATACCCTGATGTTGCAAGGATTGTAGCCAATGGCTAGGCCCCTTGATTGACCCACAACATCCGTGGCCAAAAAATTCCATGCAAGAGATAAGGAAATTAATGTGCTGGTGATGTTTTCGGCCTCACCTAGGGTTTCTTGCAGCATGATGATGTCAGAAGGCTCTACTTCAAAGAGTCTACGTTGTGTTAGTTTCCTGGAGGCACTAGCCATGCCTTTGCAATTGAATGAGAGACACCTCATGGGGGAACCTTGCCTAGGGTGTTCAGTGCTCTAAGAACCCCTTCTAGTGTGGATTGTCTACCAGAGGCGACGTCTGCCCCAACCCGTTTGATGGCAATGGATAGATTTGATTTTCTCCTGCGAGATGAAAGGAGGACAGAAATAGGTTGGGTAAGTCCCAAACTGGAGATGTGAGACGGGGAACCACCAGTATGAAAATGAGATCAGAGGTTGTAATTGTGAGATGATGACCTCCCATTTGATGATGGGGAGGTGGAATTGGTTGATAGAGTAGGCAAAGATGGAGTGGTGGTGGCGATGGAAGGTAATAATGGAGCCATAGTGCAGTGAGCCACATATGTGTTAATGGTGTATGAAACAAGAGATGAGAAATAAGCAAAAGAGGTAGGGCAAGAGATCAGAGAAATACCCGATAATTTTGCGTCCGCAGTTGCAGCACGAGATCTTGTGAGGGGTGGCGATGGAATTTCGTGCACTCCTTCCACCATCCTCGGGGTAATGTTGCTGACTGGAGGATTTGGACCCAAACTAGGAGAGTGATTCAGAGCCGGTGATTCATTCCCTGTAGAAGTGGTAGGTGCCCTCGGAGGATCCTCTAGTTTTTTGATGAGTGGGCATTCCTTAAATATGTGCCCCACTTTGTGACATCTTCTACATCGGAAGGGAACTCCTTCGTAATCCAGGATCTGTACCTAAGTGTATTTCCCCCATTGAAGAGTGATTTTCTCTTCCAAACCTTCTTGAGTGTCCAAATGGACCAGGATGTGAGCTAGGGTTCTATTCTTCGATTGCACAAATGTTTTGTCATGGCCCAGGTAGGTGCCTAGGGCATTTCCAATTCTAACAAAAACCTCCTCACACCAATACTGCAGTGGAAGCTCTGGCAAATGAACCCAAAGAGGTCCTGCCCCAATTTGATCCCTCTCTAGGTCGAAAAGGGGACTCCATCTCTTGAGGAGTACAGGGGCCATCTCAATATGCCAGTATCTAGCGAGGACCAGATTTGTGTAATTTTCTTTTGCAAAATGAAGAGCAAACCAAACCCTGGGTAATACCTGCACCTTAGACAGTTCCTTAAGCATACTTCCCCAAATCTCTCGGACCCATAAGGTGAGCCTATTAGCTGAGTATGCTCAGGCTTGAACATGTCCAACCAGCACAGTGTTAGCCATGTATGTAGCTTCCCCAATAGTAGAACTCTCGGCAAAATGTATTGTGATGTCCTTTGTGGTAGCCTTCACACACTTCATCTTCCATTTCCTAGTTCATGGGGCGGATGGATGGTCCGACAACAAACCTGGTGAGCCCTCTTGAGTTGTATGAGCCACTTATTTGACCTTCAATGTGGGGGTTTCAAAGTAGCCTGGCGGGGAGTTTGTAGAGATGGGAGGATTTTGACCCCCGGATGCTTGGAGTTCCTTAGGCAGAGCTGTGAAAAGAGTCAAACTGGACAGATGGGGGTGGTCTGTCGGTGGATTCAGATCAAAAGAGGGTGAAGGTGGAGTGTTTGCAGTGAGAATTTAAAGAGTGCCTGGTGATAAAGGGGGGCAGTCAAGTGCGAGAGAATCAATCGAAAGTGACCCAAAAAACAATGGAGTTGTACTGTGAGCAGAATAGGTAAACACCAGTGTAGTGCTAGATGGAGTAGGAATGGACGGGGGAGATGAGCCAGATGCCAGCGAAATGAGGCCAGGGTTTCCAAATATGACGCAGTCGGGGAAAGGATCCTTGGAATAATCAAGCTCCTCGACCTCCATAACATCGCCCATGCTGTTAGCTGTTACCATCGGCAGATGGAGACAAATGTGGATGCAATGGAAACAAAGAGTCGGTCGTCTAGGTTTGGGTGCCTATAGGAGGGTGTTGTAGTAAAACCTAGGGTTTTTACCTAAAACCCTTACGGTGACCTCCTAATTTTGCCATCCTCCCCCATTTGATGAGCCAAAAAATATACCAACATCATACTAAAACATATTCCAAAAAATATACCAACATCATACTAAAACCGCTTTGCCTCAACAGGAAAACAATGAAGGATACATAATCTGCATCTAATTTTCCATTTCCCATGTAGCTTCATTGAGATCAAAGTACTTCCACTGCACTTTAGCCTGCTTAATTGCTTTATTCCGGAACATGATCACCCTTTTCTGTAATATACACCAAGGCTTCGACTAGAATTCTCTATCTAGTTCCACTTGCAATACAGGCTACTCAATCACATGATCAACATCTTTAACATACTTCTTAAGAAATGACACGTGGAAAACATCATGGAATTTCACTGTTGGAGGCAGTGCAAGGTGATAGGCTACTGGCTCAATCCGCTCAATAATACTGAAGGGTCCACAAAACCGTGGTGCCAACTTGGCACATGATCCAATCCGTAAGGATCTCTTCTTTGGTTTGATGCACAAGTACACCTGTTCCCCAACCTAGAACTCCTTGAACAACCTGTTCTGATTTTCATAGCTCTTTTTCATATCCTCTGTTTCCTTTAGATTCTTCTTTATAACCTGCATCTCTTTTTCCATGTCTTCCAACATGTTTGGTCCAATCAATACCCTGTTAACTGAATCACTCCAACTAATGGGAGTATTGCAACTCCACCCATACAATGCCTCAAATAGACTCCTCTTCAATGATTATTCATCCCCATTATTTTAAGCTAACTATACCACTGGAACATACTCTTCCCACTCTTACTGCTAATGCATCATGTACATCCTCAACGTGTCCTCCAAAATCTGGTCGACCCTCTCTGTCGGTTCATCTCTCTATGGATGATAAGCTGTATTAAAGGCCAACTCTATGCCCAAACCTACAAGCAACACCTTCCAAAATTTGGAAGTGAACCTTTTTCTCCCTGTCTGACACAATCTTCTTTGGAAATCCATGCAACTTGACCAAATCTCTAATCAATACATGTGCTACATCACTAGCCTAGAATGTAGAATTCACCATAATGAAGTGCACAAGCTTTGTCAATCTATCCATGAAAACCATGATGGAATCATGCGGTCTCCCTGTCCTCGGAAAACCTATGATAAATTCCATGTAAATGACCTCCCATTTTCATTATGGAATTGCAATTGGCTATAGCAATCCACTTGGATGCTTACACTCTGCTTTCACACGTTGAAAATTGAAACATCTAGACACAAACTCTACTACATCCTTATTCAAATTCAGCCAAGAATAAAATTTCTTTACTTGAATATGGTTTCACATGAAACTCCCTGAAGATCACCTTCTTGAGCTCACCACTGTCTGGCACATATATCCTTTCTTTGAATCTAACCAATCCATCTGCTGTAAGGAAATAGTCCCCATCTGATGCACATGCACCTGTACCTCTACATGTACCTGTACTAGCACCTATACCTATACCTATACTAGCATATGTACCTGTACCTGTACTCTTCTGCAACCTATGCATAATCTCCATGTACCTGACATCCTGTTGTCCTGCCAGCAAGATCCTATCCTGTAAGTCTATCCATTAGGAGCTCCTAGCTGCTAAGTGATTTACCTATATTCACCTGTTGTGGAGCCGTAAATACGACCACTTTTTAAACACTTATTACATCCATTTTTACTCTTCTTCATCACATCATTTATCATAATTTATTATATAAATCCATTTTATAAATGATTTATGCTCTTATGGATGAATATTATTTCTTCTCCTTTATTTCTAATAAATTGATGATTATGCATGATTTTATCACTGATAGTTTTAATAAATTGGTTGTAACATTATTCATTATTTTTAGCCTCCAAGATAAATTCCAGATTGAAGATTTGATCATTAAAAGTGCCAACTCAGAAATTCGTTGGAATAAGAAGTGACAGTTTTGCGGTTGAGATTCTGGGAAAATGAAGAAGAATTTGGAAAATCTAGAAGATGATTTTTGTCCAGAACGGACCCAATTAACTTTTTTAAAGAACAGTTTGCCCAAATTCGGCTTGTATTGAGAGAAATGCATGGTTCTTTGAGCACGAATTTCTCATATTTGTTGTGTGGCCGTTTCCCAAATCTCAGCTGCAAAGCCAAATTTGCCTTGCTCTTGTTGAAAGATGGATGGAAATATATTTTATTGTTGATCAATTGGTTGGAAACAATCCAATTTTGTAATATAAATCATGTTGTAATTATCTCTATTGTAATTGATCTCTGATCTCTCTCTATTTAAATGAAAACAGAGATAAGAGAGGGAGATGGAAAAATGATGGAGGATTAGAGATTCAGAATTGAGGATGGCTGAGAGAATGTAGAATTGGGAATGATGGATTCATAATTATGATTTGAGAATTAGAAATTAACAATTAAGGATTCATGATTCATGATAGGATAGGAGGAAAAAGGGATTGTTGCATGTTGTAATTCTCAAAGCTTCAGCTGTTGTAATGATTTCACAGTTTGATGATTAATATATGATTTGGGAGTTGTTGTTCATTCACTTGATCTGAAGTAGCCCAGCAACATCCACTGGTGGCTAAGGGCCCAGCCTCTGGTGGATTTTGCTGTTGTTGTATATTATATCTGTAGGTCATGCGTGGTTTTCATTATCAGTTTTGTTCAGTAATCTAATGTGTTTTTTTATTTTACATCATGATTCTGTTATATTATATTTATGTTCAACTGAGTAATATCGTTCTCGATGACAGGAATGTCATATTAATTCATCTTGACTTGGTAACGCATTGCTGTTCTTTTAATCATTGATATAACATTGCTGATCCTTACAAAATGTTATTGTTGTTCAATTACAGCGTAACCGTGTTGTGACCTTCATAAGTTGGTATTACTATATTCGTCTATGGTTTACACTTAATCGCGATTATTGTTCAACTAACATTGTTGTTCCATTATGAATTACAATCGTTCTTGTTTATAACTGAGATTGATATTTGTGGTACCAAGGTTAGATTACTATTTCTCTCAATACTGAGGCATGCCATGTGTGTTATTCATCTTGGTTTATCGTGCATTTACATTTGGCTCTGAGTGCTGTTTCTAATTAGTCTCTATTCTATTTTCATGTGTTGTTCGATTTATTCTTAGAGTAAAGATTGCTATCTGATTTCTGTACGATACACTTGTTGCACTTATTTTTGTAGATTAAGGTGGTGTTGTTTATAAGAATTAGTTGTCGTTACATTTACTAGTTGTTGTTCCATTTCCTATTATTCGCATTATCTTTGCTTTGGTGTGCAGAAGGTCTGAAACTATAGTGAACATTGAAATATGTTGTCTAGTTCCGAGTTTGATGATCCTTCTTTTGAGTGCCTTTATTATTGCATCAATCTCTAGAGGAATGAGTTATTTCTAATGTATCATCAATTGATGGTTGTTTGAGTGAATGATTTAATTACAGAGCATTTGATTTTTTTTTTACTATTCTAATTAGATTTTGTTTCAAGCATTTATTTACTTTTGCATTTTAAGCACTACACTGCTAAACATTACTCTTGAGTAAATAGCCACCTCAGACTGAGTACACTCTTGAAATAAAAATTCATCCTTGGGTTGACAATTAATGTGAAGATAATTAGGAGTTAAAAAGACACCTTTTTATCGCTTGACATTTTGGCGTCGTTCCCAGGGAGAGTGTAGCCATTTTTAAAGAGTAGTGTGCATCTGATGAGTGCCTGTTAGGAAAGAATTGGGTATTAAAAATGAAAGATAAGAACCTGCATACAGGAGCATGTATAAGCCCTGCTCCCCCATTTGCTTTCCAACAGAATTGTTAAAGAACTTAGAGTAGAAATAAATGTTTGAATTTTTGTGTGAATGACTAGGAAAAAAATAGAAATTTTGAAAAAAGAATCACATGATTTCACTCAAGTGGTGATGTAAGCACCACCCATTTCACTAACCAATTGACAGAAACATTTGAAGAAGGAGCCTCGAAGAAACACATGAAGAACATCTTATATTATGGTAAGAAATGGCTCACATTTCTACTTTTGAATTTCCTATCAAAGATCTAGGAGGAGTGACACAAATGC
>APFE030744685.1:0-10572 GCA_000404065.3 Pinus taeda
AACATTCAAATATATTTCTTCTTGCTTTGTTGGTATAATTGCAAGTAGTATTTATCCGGTAATATTCCTAACCGAATATAATTATCAATGTCAATGTACTTCGTAACATTGATTATTGTATAGGGCTCAGAACATTAGATTGCCTGCTCATAGCTTGTTGTAGATTTTCTCCGAACTTGCATCTTCATCTCTGCTTCCAATATAAAGATTCATGAACTCCAGTCCAATAACTCTAGAATTTTGAAATGGGCTATATATATCTACGATGCGTGATGCGTATTTTGTCAGGTATCATGTTCCTCGATCATGGCTGCGTCCTACTGGGAATTTGTTGGTGTTATTTGAAGAGACAGGAGGTGACTCGTCAAAAGTATCTCTACTTACTGGATCCATTGGATCCATTGATAGTGTCTGTGCACAAGCCTTCGAAACTCATTCCCCATCTATCCAGTCTTGGCAAAAATCAGAAGTCAACTCTGAGGTGCTACATGAAAATGTAGAGCCAAGTCTTCGGCTTAATTGTTCTGTGGGCAGAAGAATTTCCTCCATCAAGTTTGCAAGCTTTGGGAATCCAAGTGGAGTATGTGGAAATTTCGTGAAAGGGACATGCCATTCAGTAGAATCAAAAGAGGCTGTGGAAAAGGTATGGCTTAAATTTGCATGCACATATGAACATTTAGGTGTAGATCTCTCTCTCTACATGTATGTTTGCATTTATGTATGCATGCAATATTTAGCAAATATTGAAAATTTATTTAATGCATATGTATCTCTTCTGATTACTTCATGAAAATTTCAGGCTTGTTTAGGACAGCGTGGGTGTTCGATTACCATCTCACCAAAGGAATTTGGAGGAGATGCATGTGTTGGCACAGTTAAGAGTTTAGCAGTCGAAGCAACATGCAATTGAACATAGCGAAAGGCAAAAGCCTTGTAAAATTATTTTTGGTTTGACATGGAGATGGTGACTTTTCAGTTGAGATTCTATGTCATTATGCATATATTATTGTACTGAATTCTGTTGGTGGAATCACTGGCTGTATATTCATTTCAAATGCTCAGTGCAAATTTTATTGAATGATTTAATTATTCTCTCACGTAAATTGATCAAAATATTTTATTTTACTTTATTAGTTGCTAGGAAACTATGATACAATAAGATAAAACAAGAAAATTTCCATGAATCCAGTAAACTAGCTTCTCTTCATCAAAATCATGGTTTATGGTTTGGTTTCTAGCTCGTTTTTCTGATGCTGAGAAGCTCTAGGCTTAAAATGTAACTCCAAGCATATTCAAGAACACATCACATTCTCTGAAGTTTGGGCCCTCCTCTCCAATTGCCATTCTTTTATCATCAAAACTCGAGTTTCTTATAAACAGAAGTGTCTTGGTGACGTGCGGCACTGCAAGTCACCAAACAATTGAAGAGAGGAGGTGAACATTAAAACGAGCCATTGAAGAGAGGAGGTGAATAGTAAAAGCTCCTTAATCATGCCATCGAAAAGGAAATGGTCATTACTATACAAGCATTGGTACAGAGACAAAATCAATATATTTTCGAGAACTGAGACTTTACAGTTTGCAGAGATATGTTGAAACTTATCTTCTTGTAGCCTATTTACAAATGTATCCTCTTACTACAAGATGACAGATTGTGTTTTAGTCGTTTTAGTCTAATGCCAGATCAGTTGTATATCGTCACATTTTGCTTACTCAAGGATTAATCCGAGACTCCTTATCATTGCTTAATAAGCAAGGCTTAAAGCTTAAAGATAAATAAGTTAGGTTTAAAGATATTTTTTCCATGTGGTTCATGGATCTTAGAGATTGGTGATTTCTGCATCCACAAAATATTTGTACCAAGCAAATCAATTTTTTGTTGGTTTAACCACAAAGCCTAACCCTGAGGGTTTAGAGAGAATTGAACTTGCAACTTCTTAATAAGAATGGTACTAATTGTTGGAAATACTAAGAGGGCGGGTGAATCAGTTTTTCTTTTTCCGACTAGTGTTTTACGAGTTAAAACATTTATATTCAGAACACAAGGTGAACAACAAGAATAAATGCTTTTATTAATATAAATTTTGCAGTAAAATAGATACAATATATAGATGGTTGCAATCAGTTGCCAAGCACCAACTTGGACTTTGGTGAGGCTCCAACCTCCACAGCTCCAACTCTATTTCGCCAAGGTACCAATCTTGACTTAGGAGCACCAACTCCCAAGGACTTCAATCCTTCCATTTCTTAAGACACGAGTCTCAAAGACACCTATCCTTCCTACTTCTAAGGCACCAATCCCAGAGGACTCCTATCCTTCTTACTTCTGAGGCATCAGCCCCAAGGGCTGCAATCCTTCCCACTTTTAAGGCACCAACCCCAAGGGCTGCAATCCTTCCCACTTTTAAGGCACCAACCCCAAGGGTTTCAACCCAATCTTGTCAAGGCATGTTTGATAGTAATTTTCTGCTCCTAGAATTCTTCTCTATTGAGTTCTGTCTGTTTATAGCTTCCTTGTAATCTCCCTGCTACAGCATCAATGACAACCAGTCTTCTTGTGAAGGAGTCTTTACAACTCTTCATACTGCCCACACAGAGTCTCCAATAGCCTTCATGACCTCTGATGATGTCTCCACACAGCTTTAGTTAGTCCACTATTAGCTGCACTAAACTTTGCGTAAGAACAACTTTATGTTCAAGCATCTGTTCTAATGTCACAGTGAATGCTTCAGCATGACTGCTTCTCTGCTAGCTACTTCTCCCTTCAAAAAACTTTATTCACTACATCACAGAGTTATTCTTCACACTCCATTGTATACCTGATTTATTCATCATTGGTTTGAGTCTTTCATAGGGTGATACGATCAGTAGAGATGCTCATCCTTTGAGTGTCTCCTTTCATACTAAACTCTGTGTAAGAACAACTTTATGTTCAAGCATCTGTTCTAATGTCACAGTGAATGCTTCAGCATGACTACTTCTTTGCTGGCTACTTCTCCCTTCAAAAAACTTTATTCACTACATCACAGAGTTATTCTTCACACTCCATTGTATACCTGATTTATTCATCATTGGTTTGAGTCTTTCATAGGGTGATACGATCAGTAGAGATGCTCATCCTTTGAGTGTCTCCTTTCATGTTGGTCCTTCGGCCCTTTCTTGTTCTGTTGTACCCTCTCACTGCCTCTGTTTCCTCCAGCTTATTTCAACAACATTCAACACACCTCTGTTGTTCCTGTTTTTATGCATCCCTCATACCTCTATCTATCAGTTTCCTCTTTTCCGCTGGCTCTTTGGCTTCCTCCTTGGTCTCTGTAGTTTCCTCTGCATCGCTTGACCATTGGCTTCCCTCTTCTCCATTGATTTTTTCTTTTTGGTTTCCTCTGCATTGGCTTGCCATTCAGCTTCCTAGCTTTTCAGTCGTTGTATGTTAAAATTGTGACAGAGCCTCGTTTTTTTCAATGATAACAAGCATACACAGAGACAACATTGTTTAACGGACATGCTTGTACCAATCAAGACGGCCCCTGCCTGCCACATCACCATCACAATTGCAATCAGCTTTAGTTCAGCCTCCTGAACTATCGGGAGCATTTCTTAAAGCATTTTTGCCTTCAAACCGCATGCAAGGCCAATATTCAAATACACAGGAAATATGAGAAGAACGACGAGCGACGCACTAAGGGTGGACTTTAAAAGTATTATTCTCGCATCTATAACTGCTTCGGGTCCGCCTTGTAATCGCAATCGACAGTCGCCAATGGCCGATGGACGCGATATAATAATATAATAATATTATATATATATATTATATATATATATATTGAACTATGTTGATAACTCCATCGGATCCGCGGCAAGGCCTTACACACTTACGATATGGAGGATGTGATATCGTATTAAGCCCATCTATAATGTTGCATCAAGTCCGGTCTTGCAACCGCAATCGGTGATTCAGGGGTGACAGTCCTTTATACATTGCGATATGAGAGTCCCGATGGCCGAACGTGATGTTCTATAGGGTTGTTTCTATAACCTGTTTGGGTCCGTGTATATACTCCTTCGCTTTTTGACTTAACCCATAACTTGATTTCCGCCAATATTATGTTATATCACATTGTAATGGTTCGTGGGTCCACATATCTAAAATAATATAATATATATTATAATATATATATATCTATATATATTATAAGTATCATATATATCTATATATATATCGCAATTAGTGATTTTGGGTAGTGGCACATAACCGAACCCGCCGATTATCATTGTCGTCGATATATATGTATATGCCACTGTCGGGGGTTTGGGGTGATGGCACATAGCCGAACTGTCAATTTACACTATTGCCGATATATATATGTATTCCGCTCCGATAGTGTATTCCACTATAACTCAATCTTCCACCTCCGATAGTGTATTTGCCTATATATATGTTTTGGCCTCCGTTTGCACCTCCAATAGTGTAAATGCATATATATATATGATATATGCTCCCGATAGTGTATTCCTTTGGCATTCTTGCGCCGATAGCTCTGTTCGCTTCTCTGTTTGATTTGTTTTGGCATATATATGATATATATTTATATATATGTGGCTCCTCTTGTAGCTCCTCCTGGTTCTTCTTGGGCATGTATTACATGCAATGCTCCTCTGATATCAGCAACCAAAGACTTATTTCTTCTGCAAATATGTTATATCAACATTGTAAATGGTCTGTGGTCAATTAAAATATATAAGATAATAATATACATCGGGGATTTTGGTAGTGGCACATAATCCGAACCCACCGATTATCATCTGTCGTCCAAATATATATGTATATCCACATGTTTGGGGGTTTGGGTGATTGGCACATTGCTAAACCCCATTACAACAATTCGTCGATAATATATATATAATAATTATAGTATGCCGCTGTCCGAAATGTATTGCCACTAAAATAAACTCAGTCTTCTGCCCCGATAGTGTATTTTCCTATATATATGTTTGGAGCCTCCGTTTGCAACCTCTTGAAGTGTAAAAGTATATGAGAGAGGAGAGGTATATATATGATATAATAGCTTCCGATTGAGTGTTATGCCTTTGATTATTCTTGCTCGATTAGCTCTGTTTGCTCTATTTTATGTGCATATATATTAATAATATATATAGTATATATAATATAATGCTCCTCCTTGTATGCTCCTCCTGGTTTCTTCTGGGCATGTATACCATGGAAAATGCTCAGCCTCCGATCCGATATGGCTCCTCTGGCTTGGCAGTGTCTTTCAAAGATCTCCTCTTATACCTTCATACCTTGATGGCTTCTGAATTTTCCGATATGCCTCTCTTGCTCTGATATTCTGTAATATGCTTTGATATGCCTCCTTTGTTAACTCCTCTAGCTTATGGCTTGGCTATCCTGATGACCTTGCTCTTGTCTCTTCATGGATCTGTTATGCTTCCCCTTGGCTCTATATCATCATCTAGTATGTAGAATATTGCCATATTGACATCAATGACAACCTAGGTCAACAATCTCCCCCTTTGTTATTGATGGCAATATTCTTCTTCTCTCCCCCTTTGACATCAATGGCAAAGGAATGCTCTGGGACTCCCCCTATCAAACTGCTTCTGGTCTTCATAAATGGTAGATCTTCATGGGTCTGTGACTCCCCCTGTCATAGTGTTCTTCTTTTTACTCAAGATAGAAAGATTGATGCTTTATCATCAATTAGCACATTATTCCCTCTTCATGTCTCAGAACTACTTTATCATGGCTTCAACAATGCTTAAAAAATGCTCTACTTCAATGCTTTCAATCCGATTGCAAATAGCCATACACCAAGTGTCCAAGTCAAGGTTTTTATGCTTCAATCCATATTGTTGTCTCCACAAGCAGAATTGAGAGACCTTAATAGTCCAAATCAAGAGAAAATGCCACTGAGATTGTCTTTCTTGCTATCTTTTTTCAGATTTGAGTTCCTTTGTATCTCTATGCTTCTCCTTGAGTCACTACCATCCAGTATTCAACATCACTACATTTGGATGAAATGGTGAGAGGTTGTGCCTTACTGTTGCTATATTTTCTCAGTGACCAGTCTTAGCATAAGTTATATTTGACTGCACAACATTCTCCTTTCTATGAGCCATATTTTCCATGTGTTCTTGTACATATCTTAGTAAGTTATTTCACTAGCAAATTTAGGTATCCAATTTGTGACTGTCTTTTAAAAAATCATTCTACTGATTTGCATCTTTTTGCAATGCTTCAGTTTTGTTGTATGCTACCAGCTGCTCTTACTTCAAACTCCATTCCAGATGTATCTGTTTGTTTGAAGATTGCCTCTATTATTAGTGTCCATAATTTTTGTTCTCACATCAAATCCCTAAGTCAAGACATTTAGCATCTGTAATATCAGCACCATAGTTATTTGCCCTATTTCTCTAGCATCAAATGACTTTCTCTATTGCTCCAAATACTACTTAGTGATTAAGTGGAAAGCATCTTTAACAATAGTCCAAAGAATGGTTACAGGATAATATTCTTCAATGGAGTACCCTTGAGAAATGATCTTTGTCGAAGAATGACTGTTAATATAGTTCAACAAGGATTTCATAGGGACCCTTTCACTAATAGTTTCTGCAATAATGATCAAGGATCACAGGCTCCCCCAACTGTATGCATCATCTCCTTTTGGCAGTCTTCCCATCAAATTTAGATTGTCAAAATTCAAGCCAATGACATAAGTTGTTGGCTGGAGAGCTCAAGGGACTTTCGGATTGTATTTGCTTCCTTCTCCATACATGTGTAACTTTCTTCTTTTGCATGGTTCTAGCTTGTGTAAGAGCCCAAGTTAAGTTACAATCACATGCCGTATGACCAATGTTATGACACTTTAAGCATTCTACATTGTTCATGAATAAGAATTCATGATTTCTTCCTGCAAAATTGTTTCTTAGAGATTTTTGGAGACCATAATATCTATCTCTATGAGATGGTTGGGGACCATAACATCTATCTTTATGATATGCTTTACAGTCTTTTGCCATGTGACCAAAGTTTGTACAAGAATAACAATAACCAAAAAATGAACTTTGGTACCTGGGAGATGGAGATTTCCTTAATGTACTTCTGAAGTCTTTCTGCCTTGAGATCCTTTAATGATAACCATTGCCTCTCGCATCTTTGACATCATCTACATTTCTTCTTGGAGCAAGATTTCTTCTATTATAGCCTTGATTTTTCTCCTTGCCTTTGTTGGAACTGGGAGCATCACCATTTCTTTTTGGCTTCTTCACATCCCTTTTGTTTAAAGCATTTTCATTTTTTTTTTAGGATTCACCTGCATACCCAAGACTTGATTCATCAAATGGACATCTATGATAGCTGAGCATGTCATCCAAGGCTTGAAAGCTTTTCAAGGTTTTGTTCATCCCTTTAACCTTTGTTCTGAGGAAGACAATCTCTTCTTCCAAACTTTCACACTCATTATTCTTCTTAGCAATTTGTTTCTCAGTTTCTTCCTTGATATGAGTAGCTTCATCTACTTCTATTTTAAGGGAAATGATATTTGACTTCATTTTGAAGATTTCTTCATTCTTTGCTTGACTGCTCTCCATTGCTTCCTTGATCCTTGTAGCTTTATATGTTTCAGCCTTGAGAAACTTGATGTTAGATTTTAATGTGAAGATTTCTTCATCCTTTGCTTTCAGTTGATAGATCCTGGTGTTTCTTTCCTTTCTTGCTTCATCAACATGTCCTTCTATGACTTCCAATGTTTCCATGGTCTTTTTAGCTCCTTCTGCGTGTTTCCTTGCTTCTTGTAGTTGAGACTTGAGAGAGGATACCTCTATCTTGTATTGACCAATCTCTTCTTCAAGTTTGTTCAAGCTCTTGTGCCTTTGTTCAATTTGACTTCACAAGGTATCTTCCTAATTCTTTGCTTTATTCAATTGATTTGTCATGGATATGAATTCTTCATGATACTTTCTTTTGCTTTGATGAAATTCCTTCTTAAGCTTGGCAAGCTCTTCATCCCTTTCTTGTACTTGAAGCTTGATGAGATCAACTTTCTTCCTTGTTTGATCTTGGTCACCAACCAATGCTATCTTCTTAAGTTCGTCATTTTCCTTTTTCAAATTGTTAATCTCTTCCATGACAGTCATAAGTTGAGCGAGGAGTTCTTCTACAAAATCTTTTTCATTCTCTTCATCTTCTAGGTCTGTTTTAGCCTTGATGTCATCATTCTCATTTTCAACTTCTATGATGGGTTCTGGATTTCCTTATTGATTTCCATCATCTTCTTGACTGATGGTAATGGTCAATGCCCCTTTTGAGTGAAGGTCATGAAGTTTGTCCCACATACCCTTTGCTGATGAATATTTTTCTAGATTGTTCTTTATAGAATCAGGTAGCCCATTCAAGATTGCCTTCATTGCTTTTGCATTATACTCCTTGGATTCTTCATCCATCCCGCTATCAACAATCACTGGTTTCCAGATTTCAATGCCTTGAGTCTGTAAGAAATTCCTCATTCTTGCTTCCCATATATTAAAGTTCCCATTGAGCCTTGGAGCCTCCTCAAATTGATTGTCTTCTATTTTCGTAGTAGAGGGAGACATATCCTTAGGAGGATTGGAGACTTCTTCCTTGGCTTCGCCATTTGTGTTCTAAAGATCAACCTTCAAGCTGTTAGGCTTTGAGTGAAGGTATTGGCTTTGATAACAATTGTTGGAAATACTGAGAGGGGGGTGAATCAGTATTTCTTTTTCTAATTAGTGTTTTACCAGTTAAAACATTTATATTCAGAACACAAGGTGAACAACAATAATAAATGCTTTTATTAATATAATCTTTGCAGTAAAATAGATACAATATATAGATGGTTGCAATCAGTTACCAAGCACCAAATTGGACTTTGCCGAGGCTCCAACCTCCAGAGCTCCAACTCTATTTCACCAAGGTACCAATCTTGGACTTAGGAGCACCAACTCCCAAGGACTTCAATCCTTCCATTTCCTGAGACACCAGTCCCAAGGACACCTATCCTTCCTACTTCTGAGGCACCAATCCCAAAAGACTCCTATCCTTCTTACTTTTGAGGCATCAGCCCCAAGGGCTCCAATCCCTCTCACTTCTGAGGCACCAACCCCAAGGGTTCCAACCTAATCTTGTCAAGGCATGTTTGATAATAATTTTCTGCTCTCGGAACTCTTCTCTACTGAGTTTTGTTTGTTTATAGCTTCCTTGTATTCTCCATGCTACAACATCAATGACAACCAGTGTTCTTGTGAAGGAGTCTTTACAACTCTTCATACTGCCCACACAAAGTCTCCAATAGCCTTCATGACCTTTGATGATGTCTCCACACAACTTTAGTTAGTCCACTGTTAGCTACACTAAAATCTGCATAAGAACAACTTTATGTTCAAGCATCTGTTCTAATGTCACATTGAATGCTTTAGCATGACTGCTTCTCTGCTAGCTACTTCTCCCTTCAAAAAAAAATTATTCACTACATCACAGAGTTATTCTTCACACTCCATTGTATACCTAATTTATTCATCATTGGTTTGAGTCTTTCACAGAGTGATATGATTAGCAGAGATGCTCATCCTTTGAGTGCCTCCTTTCCTGTCGGTCCTTCGGCCCTTTCTTGTTATGCTAGACCCTCTCACTACCTCTGTTTCCTCCAACTTATTTCAACAACATTCAACACACTGTTGTTGTTCCTGTTTTTATGCATTCCTCATACCTCTTTCTATCGGTTTCCTCTTTTCCGTTGGCTCTTTGGCTTCCTCCTTGACCTTTGTAGTTTCCTCTGCATCGCTTGACCATTGGCTTCCCTCTTTTCCATTGATTTTTGCTTTTCGGTTTCCTCTGCGTTGGCTTTCCATTCAGCTTCCTAGCTTTTCGGTCGTTGTATGTTAAAACTGTGACAAAGCCCCATTTTTTTCAATGATAATAGGCATACACAAAGACAACATTGTTTAATAGACATGATTGTACCAATCAGGACGACCCCTGCCTGCCACGTCACCATTGCAATCGCAATCAGCTTTAGTTCAGCCTCCTGAACTATCGAGAGCATTTCTTAAAGAATTTTTTGCCTCCAAACCGCGTGCAAGGCCAATATTCAAATACACAGGAAATATGAGAAAAACGACGAGCGAAGCGCTAAGGGTGGGCTTCAAAAGTATTATTCTCGCATCTATAACTGCTTTGGGTCCGCCTTGTAATCGCAATCGGCAGTCGCCAATGGCTGATGGACGTGATATATATATTAACTGTGTTGATAACTCCATCGGATTCGCGGCAAGGCCTTACACACTTGCGATATGGCGGATGCGATATCGTATTAAGCCCATCTATAATGTTGCATCGGGTCAGGCTTGTAATCGCAATCAGTGATTCGAGGGTGACAACCCTTTATACATTGTGATATGAGAGTCTCGATTTGCGAACGCAATGTTATATAGGGTTGTTGCTATAACCCATTTGGGTCCGTGTATATACTCCTCCACTCTTGGACTTAACCCATAACTTGATTTCCGCCAATATTATGTTATATCATATTGTAATGG
>APFE030744696.1:0-19258 GCA_000404065.3 Pinus taeda
AAAAATATAAGTAAAGTGGAGGTATGGTAAATAAATAAAACGTCTTTTTATACTTACTCAAAAGGTATGGTAAATAATAAAAATATAAATAAACTAGACGCATGGTAAATAAATAAAAACCTCTTTTTATATTTAGTCCATAGCCCTCGTTCTATTTATAAAGGAGGTTTTATTTAAGTGAATCCTATGGGCCAAATACCATATTTGTAAAACAGGTATGATAAATTAATAAGAATATAAATAAGCAAGAGGTATGGTAAACAAATAAAACATTTTTTTATATTTACAACATAAGTCACCTTGTATTTATGAATGGTATGGTAAATTAATAAAAATATAAATAAACGAGAGGTATGGTAAACAAACAAAACATTTTTTTATTTTTTTATATTAATACCATGCAAAAAAACATTATTAACCCTAATATTAGTATTAATAAAAATAAAAATGGCACATGGTATTTACCCATGGTATTCACGTGGAAGATAGCCTATTTAAATGGGGGAATTAAACCAACATAGATCCATCTTTACTCTGGATCTACTAGGCCCCAAGAGGGATCAAATATTTGATATGCAAACTAGCATAGAGTGAAAAAATATTTGATCCCTCTCCGCTTGGTGGATCTAAGAGTAAAAATGGATGTTGTAATTTAATGTATGTTAAACAATTTAACTTGGTTAAAATAAAAAATAAAATAAAATAAAAATCAATTATTAATTTTATTAATTTTTATAAGTTACTAATAGTAATTTTTAATCCAGGTTTATGATAACCCATGGTATTCATGTGAGCATAGACTATTTAAAGGGGAAATTCTATCTTAGATCCATCTTAATTCTGGGTCTACCAAGTGCTCAGAGGGATAAATAGATTTCACCCCCCTAAGAGTGGTAGATGTGGAGTTAAGATGGATATAGGTTGGTTTTTATGATAATGAAGATATTAAATAGACTTAGGAAATTATATTGTAAAAACATCTTAAGGTGAATGGTTAAAGCATAGACATTGGACAAGTATATTTGTATACTTCTGTTTTTAAACTGAAACAAATCTAGGGCTAAAAGGAATGGATTGATTGCACTAGTCATCCTTCTATAACTTTCCAACATATGTTGGAGTAAAAAGATTGTAATTTGGGTAATTTTTCTAATTGCAAATGGGAACATACTTGTGTATTGGCAGGGTGGTTATGAGGTCGCTAGAAGTGATGAATTTGAATTTTTATTGGTTTTATATATAGTATTAGGTTTTCTCTCATGCTTTCTGTGAATGGCACAGGTGAATTTTCTCTTACACCCACTAGATTATCGATATGTAATTTCGGTAATTTTGATTTCAAAATATATTTTAAATAAATGCAATGATTTCATTCGTGTATTCAATAAACACAAGATTTTATAATTGAGTAAAATATTCGCCATGCCTGGTGAGAAATTCGCCAAAAAATTATATATACATATCATATTATTGATAAAATTGCCTTCCATTTTTCCTATATACCATGGAGATTCGCCCATTTATTATACATGTAAATTTAGGGGGGGTTCTTAAAATTTTCCCTGCTATCCAGGAAATGGCAAGGTTAGGCAATCCACTGTCACTCTAGGTAATCCTCCATGCCAGTGAAAGACCATGACCAAAAATCCACATGCATATGCCATGCATGCCAAAACTAGTGAGGAAAACATACACGCAACTTAGTACCTGCAAGAAAATCTCGCTATAGTTGTTGATCTCGATGTCCTTTTGCACTTTCCTGCTCTTCCTTTGTCTTCTTACTCCAAAATCCAAGTATGCCACACTCTCTAAGAGTGCTCCAAGAAACTTTAAGTTTCCAAGAATATGAGAGAGAGAGAGAATAATGAGAAAGCTCCAAAACTGAGCTGACAAAAGGTTACCAACTGATATTCAGAATCCTTTTTATGAATGAGGCCTCTATTTTCTTCTTTTTCCATTATTTTCCTTCATTTTCCTCCTCACATGCAACATGTGACCTTTCACCTCCATTTTTTGCTAATTCCCATTATTTTCATAAATAAATGTGCCAAAAATGCCATTTTTCCTTTCCAAAGCCTTAGCCATTGCCTTTGCCAAATTCCTTAGCCATTAATAACCAAATGAACACCCACACTAGGATGTATTGCCTAATATTCAACTTGGAATAAGTGTCATATCAACTATGGTTATTATTTTGCACTTATTAACTTTTATTACATGGAATTTTCGTCAAGGCTATTACAGAACCCTCCCCCTTAGGGGAACACCATACTCGGTGTTCAATAACACCTATAACCATAAAACTACTATAAGAAAAATATATTGTTGATGGAGCTTTATAACTTAGCTCAATGCAGTATTTACAATGATCAACCTACTGAGAAGCAACCAACATCAAGACATAATAAACATAGCATCATAATGACATTACACCCATATCGCTTATTGGAGCTTTATAATATAGCTCATGGTGGTATTTACATCCATATACATATGTACATATAGCAACCTCACTAAAAAAAACATATACCAAAGCATATACCAAGACATATACCAAAACACCATGCCAAAAATGTTTTGCCTCAACTAGTAAACAAGGAAGGATACATAGCCCACATTTAATCTGTCGTCTCCCATGTAGCTTGATCGGGCCCAAAGTGCTTCCATTGTACCTTAACTTGCTCTATTTCTCAGTTCTAGAGCATGAACACCTTTTTTTGCAATATACACTGAGGCTCCGGTTAGAATTCTCCATTTGGTTCCACCTGCAATATAGACCACTCAATCATATGATCAACATCTCTAACATACTTCTTAAGTAATGATACATGGAAAACATCATGGACTTTCACCATCGGAAGTTGATAGGCTATTGAACCAATCCTCTTAATGGTACTGAAGTGTCCACAAAACCATGGTGTCATCTTTGCACATAATCCAATCCGCAAGGAGCTCTTCTTTAGTTTGATGCGTAAGTGCACATGTTCCCCAACCTGGAACTCCTTGATCAACGTGTTCTGATCTACATACCTTTTCTACCTATCTTGTGCTGCCTTTAGATTCTTCTTTATCACATGTGTTTCCTGTTCCATGTCTGCCAACATGTCTAGTCCAATCAACACCCTGTTAACTGGATCACTCCAACTGATAGGAGTATTGCAACTCGACCCATATAATGCCTCAAACGGACTCATCTTCAAAGATTCCTGATACCTGTTGTTGTAAGTGAACTCTAACAGTGTCAGATACTCTTCCCACTTTTGTTGTTGATGCATCACATACATCCTCAACATGTCCTCCAATATCTTTTCGACCCACTCTATCTGTCCATCTATTTGCAGATGATAAGTTGTACTGAAGGCCAACTTTGTGCCCAAACCTGCAAATAACTACTTCCAAAACTTGGAAGTGAACTTCACATCCCTTTTTGATCCAATCTTCTTTGGAACACCATACAATCTGACCACATCTCTGATGAATACCTGTGCTACATCGCTAGCGAAGAATGTAGATTTTACTGGAATGAAATTTGCAACCTTTGTCAACTTGTCCACAACAACCATGATGGAATCATGTTGTCTCACTGTCCTCGACAAACTTGTGATGAAGTCCATGGAAATGACTTCCCACTTCCACTCTAGAATCATAATCAACTGTAGCAATCCACCTCGGTGCTTACACTCTGCCTTCACACGCTGAAAATCAAAACACTTAGCCACAAACTCTGATACATCCCTCTTCAAGTTCGACCAATAATAAAATCTCTTCACTGTTGTTAGTGTCTTCTGATAACCTGGGTGACCTGAATATGGTTTCGCATGAAACTCTTTCAAGATCACTTTCTTGAGCTCACTATTGTCCGTCACATATAGCCAGTCTCTGAATCTAACCAATCCATCTCCTATAAGACAATAGTCCACATCCATGCACCTTCACCTATACATGTACATGTACCAATACCTATACTCTACTGCAACATGTGCATAATCTCCATATACCTGACATCCTATTGACATGCGTGAAAGATCCTATCATGTATGTATGTCCCATAGGAGCTCATAGCTGTTAAGTGATTGACCTTGTATCCACCTGCTAAGAGCATCTGCCATTTTATTATCTTTTCCTTTAATGTACTTGATCTTGAAATCGAACTCATTGATCGTAGCCAACAACTGATCCTACCTACCATTTAGATTCGGTTGGTCAAATAGATATCGCAAGCCACTATGATCACTCATCAATGTAAACCTCCTGCCCAAAAGATAGTGTCTCCACATCTTCAATGCATGTATAATTGTCTCCAATTCAAGATCATGTGTGGGATATTTCTACTCATGCTTATTCAATTTTAGTGACTCATAGCATACCACCTTTCCATCCTACATAAGGACTCCACCAAGTCCCTTCTTGCAAGCATCTATGTATACCACAAATTATTTTTGCAGATCTGCAATCTTTAGCACTGGTGCATGTGTTAGCAACTGCTTAAGTTGCATAAAATTAGCCTCACACTCATTTGTCCATTCAAGTTTCTTACCTTTACCCTGCAATGATGTGATAGGATAAGAAATTTGTGAGAAGTTCCAAATGAACCTCCTATAATAGCCTGCTAACCCCATAAAATATCTCACCTCATCCACATTCTTAGGAGCTACCCACTCCATGATGGCCCTTATCTTTTATGGATCTACTATAATGCCCTCCTTGGAGACAACATGTCGCAAGTAATGTACTTCAGTCTAAAAGAAACTGCACTTTCTAAGCTTAGCATACAACTGATTCTCTCTCAACAACCTCAACATTGTTGCTAAAAGCTTGGCATGCTCTTCCTTATTTTTAGAATATACCAATATGCCATCAATGAACACAATAAAAAACTTATCAAAATACGTATGCAACACATTATTCATCAAGAACATAAAATTAGCTGGAGAATTAGTCAAATCGAATGGAACTACAACAAACTCATAATTCCCATACCTAGTTTGGAAAGTTATCTTGTAAATTTCCTCCTCTTTGATGCGTACCCGATGATGTTTGGATCTCAAGTCAATCTTTGTGAACATTGTTGCTCCCTTCAACTAATCAAAAAAGTCATCAATCCTTGGTAACAAATCCCTGTTCTTGATGGTCACTTTGTTCAACTACCCGTAGTTAATGTGTAATCTAAGAGTACCATCTTTCTTCTTCACAACAATACCAGTGCGCCCCATGGTGATACACTTGGCCTAATGTACCCCTTGTCCAAAATTTCCTTCAATTGTAGCTTCAACTCCACCAACTTACGTGTGCTCATCCTATAAGGTGCCTTTGATGTTGGAGTTGCCCATGGCACCAACTCAATAGAAAATTCTACTTCCTTGTGAGATGACAACTTTGTAATGTCCTTAGGAAATACATCCTTGAATTGTTGTAAAACTAGGTACCTGCTCAAAACATCTGCATCCTCAACTTCCTTACCCTTGTCACTAGAAATGTGCACTACAAATAACACACACCCTTTCCTGCGGTTGCACTTTGCTTGCATAGTTGTTACTGTCCTAACTGATGTGGTATTTCTTCTTACCCTGTAAGACTCTTGGTTCTCCATTGCCATCAATACACTCAATGGCTTTGTCATAAAAGTCCACCTTGGTTCTATGAAGGTACAACCAATCCATGCCCAACAACTTATTGTATGATCCCAACAGTAATACATTCAAATGTTTTGTAGTAGGCATACCATTCAAATCAAATGCACAAGCTCTTACCCAATGATACACTCACTTATTGTAACTATAGCCAACTGCACTAACCAAGATTATACATTTAATTCCTTACTCAAACCACACTTATCCACCAAATCAGGAATAACATAGCTATAATTAAATTCAGGGTCAATCAAAATAGAAATAGCTTGATCACAAAGCTTACCATCCATCTCAATGATAGATGCGTGATGATCTTCTTGTTTGTTATTAAACGCTGCATAGATATGAGGAACTCTCTGACCAACATCCCCAATAGTATGTGCCTCATGTGCACGATATATTTGAGGCTTACCACCCAGATTTTGCGGACAATCTCTCTTGTGATGATCTTTGCCACAAGTCCAACACTCTATAGGCTTCTAGCCTACACCCTTATTCTGCTCCTTCGATCAATGTCCCTGCCCTCTATCTGATGCATTGAACTTCTTAGATGGTGAAACATTCTCTTTATTATCTATACCCTGAGATATTTCTCGCTTTCTATCCCATTTTCCATTGTTCTTCACATTACCTTTCCAATCTGGCTTAGTCTCATTTTTGCACTTCAATTTTTCATAGAAATGCCTTATATTTCGAATGGTTTCCTCCAATGATTTTGGCTCATCAAACTCAATCATGTCTTTGAATGCAATCGGTAATCCATTAATGAACCTCTGAATCTTGGCCTTCTCCTCTGTGAGATAAGGCACATACCTCAATAACTCCAAGAACATATAGCATACTCCTCATCTGTCATCGCTCCCATCTTTAGCTCATAGAATTCTTTTTCCCTGTCATCAAAGTATCTCTCCGACAGATACTTCTTCTTAAACAGCTGATCAAACTCACTCCAAGTCAAGTCTTCCTCATGAATACATCTAACATTCTTCACGTCTTCCCACCAAATGTTTTCTTTACCTTTGAGACTGAATGTAGCTACTCTGGCTTTCATGTTCTCTTAACAATCATGTAACTTGAAGAACTTTCGCATGCCAGGAAACAATGCCTCTGCATCCTATAGTTTCTTCATCTCTCCATCAAAATTAGGTGTCTTTTAATTCTTAACCTCATTCGACAAGTATCCCCTATCACTCCTCCTGTAAGGATGATAACGATGATGGTCATAGTGCCTATCTGAATCAGAACTAGAATAATACTTGTGTCTATCCCTTCTCCTCTCCGGAGTGTCCAACAATCTACCTTCTCTGACTATGTCATCTCTATCTGACATGTGACCTCCATGCGACCTACTACCATATGCCCCATTAGTTTTGTCCTCCTACTCATAGTTGATCTGACATGGTCCCTGTCACTGCATATCTTACAAGCTCTGAAGTATCATTGCATTTACATCTGATTGTTTCTCCTCTGCCTACATGATTCTGTCATTATCTACCTTACAACTCCGTATGTCTTCCTTTAAGCTTCTCATTGTATCTGCCAAATCGGAAGAGTTTCCAACACCATACTGCTCATTTGATTCATAGGGAGAGTCTTTGTGGTTTACCATCTTTCTAGCTATTTGATATTTCTTCTTGCAAGGTATATGATGTCAACTAAACAAAATCACAATAAACAGTGTACCTTAGTATAGCTCGGGGAGGACACCTTGTCTGCAAGATCAACAAATCAGCATGATACATGTATAACATACTCATGAAAACATATAGAAACATAATACATAAGAATATAACCATGCAACCATCATTCTATCTAGGGTCCAGTCATCAATGCATGACCTCATCAACAACACACACCACGATCTCATTCATGACAACAATCATTACATCGCTGCACACTTGACCTCATGCAAACATGAATATGTGTAACCAACCATACATATGCATAAACACATATGACCAAGCATAAACGAACAATACTTGTAACTGAACCTAAAAGAATGATACATGTAATTGTTACAAGAATGCAACCAAGCGACAAATAACATGTAACCAAACATACACTCATTACGATGCACTCAACAATAACAACATCCAGTTCCTCATGACAACATCACTACAACCATAATCAACATTATGCAAATGCAACAAGCACATGGAATGCAAGTGTAAGATACACACATGCAACTGACATGCATGCATGACCAACACACACCCCATCCAGTCCAAGGGGTAAACCATGCTCTGATACCACTCCGTAATGCCCTCCTCCCACATCTACCCAAGCAACTGACCAGCCAAGGTAAACATGTGATGAGAGGCTAGTATGATATGATTCAGCCTCCTAATTCACACTAAGGAAGTGGAACCGATGGAAACACACGATACAAACATCCAACATCAACATTAGGACACTCAGGAACCAACCCAACCTTTATGCCAACCAATCCCTGGGTCCCACTGAGCTTTTGGACAACTTGACCTCTGGATGCGCTCATGCTATGGGCATGCCAGCGTCCAGGGACCTCTGGACGCTCTAACAGGCATGCAAGCCAGCGTCCAAGGACTCGTTTTGTCAGTGTTGTTCTAGCTTCCCCAGTATTTGAGCCACTTTTTCAGGCCCAAATCTCAGGTCACTGCCCAGAATTGAATCACATCCTCAAAACAGTAAAAGAATAAGGAAATGATAGTATAAATGCAATCACATGAATGAGACCTTGATTGGAACCCTACTAGCAATGACAGGAACTTCGTCAAACATATCACGAATATGTAATCTACAAGTGTAAATAACAAATCTAAGCATAGGGGTCGCATACTTAGCTGAGAATCACTAAGAAGCATTAATGCCTCAACACATCAATTGTCATTTCATCCATTAGGTCATAGATACATTTTCCATTCATTTACAAGTAAAAACATGATGAGATCCATACATAACTAATGTCATAAAACACATACATAACTAGCATAATAGCAGCAAAAATAACAATGAAATCACAACGATATAAACCACATATAATCCAATATAATACTCATAGAAATATAAGTATAAATAACCTCATATTGATGATGCAAAATCCAAACCCGGGATGGGACTTCCACATTCCACCCGACCATAAAATGGTTGAGCCAAATCTCTTTTCAACTATTCACCCTCGTGCCATATTCCAAGCATAAATGTGGGATCTCATAGAACACATCAATCCAAAACCATCCAGGGCTTCTAGAGGCCATCTACCTCAACCCATTAAATAGTGATTCCACCTCACGGTCAGACATCACAAAACCATCATCAGGTTTGTCTTTATCCAATCCTTCCAGGGATTCCAGAGTGTTTGTTCCAACCAAGGCTTCCAGTTCTAGTAACTCAACCCACCAAGGGATTCCAAAGCATTTGTCCAACCAAGGCTTCCAGGACTAGTAACTCAACCCAAGTTGTTATAGGGCTTCTAGAGCATTTTTCCAACTAGGGCTTCTAGGAACTTATAACTCAACCTAAGCTAAGGAAACATGAGAACAAACCAACAAAAAAAATAAGGAAATAAACCCACAATTGCCATGGCTATCCAGGAAATATCAAGGCTAGGAAATCCACTATCAATCCAGGCAATCCTCCATGCCAATGACAGACCATGACCAAAAATCCACATGTATATGTCATGCATGCCAAAACTAGTGAGGAAAACATACATGTAGCTCGTTGCTTATAATCAAATCCCATTGTAGCTACTGATCCTGATGTCCTCTTGCGCTTTCCTACTGTTCCTTTTCCTTCTTGCTCCGAAAATCCAAGTATGTCACACCCTCCAAGAGTGCTCCAAGAAACTATAAGTCTCCAAGAATATGAGAGAGAGAGAGAATAATGAGAAAGCTCCAAAACTGAACTAACAAAAGGTTACCAACTGATCCTCAAAAGCCTTTTTATGAATGTGGCCTCTATTTTCTTCCTTTTCCATTAGTTTTCTTCATTTTCCTCCTCACATGCAACCTGTGACCTTTCACCTCCCTTTTCTCCTAATTTCCATTATTTCATAAATAAATGTGTCAAAAATGTCATTTTTCCTTTCCAAAGCCTTAGTCATTGCCTTTTATAATTTCCTTAGCCATTAATAACCAAATGAACACCCACACTAGGATGTCTTGCCCAACATTTAGCTTGGAATAAGTGTCCCATCAACCGTGGTTATTGTCTTTCCTTTATTAACTTTAATTACATGGAATTTTCACGAGGGTTGTTACAATTTTGCAGTTAGAGAAAATGATTTGAAGCAAATTTTCTTTTTTCTGGAAAATTAATAGTCAAGTACTTGGATCCTCCCGACCTTGACACAACAAACTTCCAATGTCCCCCCGAGCATACTAGGCTTGCAATTTCTTTCTGCATTTATTCCTTGCTTCTCTTCAGTCACTTCTACTCTCAAAATGAGACAAAATCAATGATTTTTTTTCCAACCCATCATCACTCTTTTGGTGGCTAATAATTGTCTCCACCTTGGTGGTTAATAACTGTCTCCGCCTTATCAACATGTGGCAGGTAGTCATTTGCTCATTAATGAGCCCCTGTTTCTCACTCTTGAGGACAACTCTGTGTCTTCTAAGAAACAATTAATTGGCCAATATCATAATTCCTCAATTAAATTTAACCATTCATATTAGATGCCTAGGACTTATTGTTGGGCAGTAATACTTCCACAATAAATTGCAGCGTCATCTCTTTCAGCCATTTCTACTCAACAATTAATTTTCCCAAATTCTTTATTTACAAAAATAAAACATAATAAGTACAATTTTACAATCAATTATATCAGTAATAAGTTATTGATAATTAAAATGTTCAATTGTCTTTCAAAGTAGCATACTTAACCAAAAACACATATATGCACATGTAGTTACCAAAATTATCAATCCAAGGGATATCACATACATTATCTTAAACATCATAAACAAGTTAGAAGCATGGAATATGAAGCAAGACGAGATCCTCCAAAGTCATGGAAAATCTCTAGCTTTGAAACTGTACATATCGATCAGACAAATTATGCATTATGTGTTACCATCATAAATGAAAATCCCATTGTCGGCATGTATATCATATATCTCAATACAAACTGCATAAAGGATGCATAGAATTATATTCCTAGATTTCTTCTGAAGTGGTCAAATAGAAGTCATGATGTAAGAGACAATATGATTTTTTCTTCTTTTCAAATCCTATCCATATGTGACGTTTTTTCAAATGATGTTTTTAGTTTGCTTCATATGACCACAATATAAGTGTTGGCTTTTATTTATAAAAGAGAGAGTATATCTCTGGCTTTCCCCAAATATTGTTTCTTTTGTATACTTTTCTTCTCTAATCGACATTTCATATTAGTAAAGCATAGATATTGTTGGTAAGCCTCACTACGTTTCCACTTTTCCACTTTTCCATGTGAAGACAGTTTACTACTATATCAAAAAAGTAGTAGTGGGTGAACTAGAGAGGCACCTTGTTAGAGTAATCATGAAACAAAAGAAGGATGAATTATATTAAGAAAATTATTTCCAAATTTTATTTGAAAATGTATAAAATATATGCACAATGATAAGCTACTTGCACTTTGTTCATCAATGTCATAGAGTACTAACTCTTGAGATATATCAAAATCCTATATACACATCAATACAAAAAATGTAAATTAGAGATGAAATCCCTAATGAGGATCAAACGATACACATGACTCAAATTAAAAACTATTCACTGATTCTAAAAAAAATAATTAGTGGCAGGCAAAGGGGACACCACAATTAGCTTCAAATATGAAAAAATGATTAAAAAACAGAGTGAACCATAACATTATTTTTGAATATAAATACTTGATTTATCATGTGTGTAGGAGTAATTTAATTCATGAACAACCCAAAGTGATATGTTAGCATAGATCAAATCAATAGGTATCCCTGTTGACCTCCCTCTCCCTGGGGCCTTGTGCCTGAAGTGAAGCCTCATTACTCTGCTTTCACATAAGTGAAAAATGAACTAGTAATTCACAAACTGCAGCATCTCCAGTGTAGATTAAGGTTCATTTACTAACTAACGATGGCCATATTTGATGCCCAGTTGGTGCCATTTTTAAGCAGTTTCTTTGGCTATCAAACGACTTATTAAATACATTTGACTTTGTTTTTTCTCCAGTTGGTCCTCGAAGAAGCAGGTAGTGGAAAAACAATTTCCAACAAGGTTTTAAATCCATTTATCTCTCCCTAGTTTGAGACTTTGGTTCCATGGTACTTAAGAAAATATTAAACATAGATATATAGTTCTTGATTTTATGGAAACCTATGGTGGTGAATCATTCATATTGGAGTTAGCACAAGACTAATCAGAAGGCATGTAACTTTTGGTTTCATGACTAGAAAGGGTAACTTCCATGGAAAGGGGTTTAAAAGGGATGTATCAATGGACAATGTTGCCTCTCACAAAGTCAATTGGTATGCCCTAGATAAAAATGGGCTCAAGGTCTGCAACATCATCCATACATGAGGGATATGGCAACAACAGTGAGAATGCTCATAATGCTCAGAATATCGATTTCCCAGACAATCAGAGAAATGTTTATAGGAACAAATCATAGAGGTCCAGAGGTTTGGGAGATGGTAAATATGATGCAGCACCTATTGAACCCAACGTTTCTAAGGGTACAAAACTAACTTCTTCCAAGTCAAAAGAAGTAATTACATCCAAAGAAAATGGAGGGAAAAGAACTATTGCAGATGGTGATGGAAGTAATGCTAGTGAGGCAGAGTATGAGGAAAGGTTGACGAATGCTTAAAGTTGCAACAAAGACATACCTTTCACTACTCAAGCCACAACTACTCTATATAATGAGATGAAAGAAAGCATTGAGAATGGGATGCATGTCATTTCCTAACAGCTAGAAGGGAATGGGAATGATAAGAGTAAATTTTCATGGCGTATACTCTATTTAGAAAAGCTTCAGAATGGATCCAACTTCAGAAGCCTATATTAATGACATTCATTGCAACTATTTTATAGGCAAGAGACTTTATTGTTCATAGGTTTCAACATATATGGCCCATATTTTGCACATGGTTTTTGCATTTCAAGAGGTTATTCTTGCTACTTTTCATACTGTGGCTAGATTGTTATCTCAGAGGCATGGACTCATTTCTTCGTTTGGGCACATCATCCTTCTTTGTGGTTATTTGGTGCATCTTTCTTAGCTTCATCTCAATGGCAGCATTTTCAATGTTTTTATGAGCCTGGGATTTATTGATTCAGGGTGTAGCTTGCATGATGGCATTTGTTTTTGGCTACACAACTTTAGTTTTGACAAAAACTATTATTGGGATGGTTGTTCAATGGATACATGGTAGCTTTTAGATGACCAACTTACTAATTATAGTAACTAGTATTGGTTTTTCTCTGAATCATGAACATCTAGTGTTGCTGATTACGATTTTGTACTCTATCTATTCTGCTAAATTTCATGTGGGATGGCTTGGCATGGTTTTGTGCATGAACCTAGATTTCATATTGTGGTGAAGTAAAATTATAAGTGTGGACACAAACAAATTCCTCAAGCCCGATAATGGGTCTAGCCACAACTGATACATTTTATGGAATATTTCCTTAGGTTAGAACCAATTAAGAGGGCCTACATCTTAGTACGCTTATCTCGTTTGATGATGTCCTTGCTTACTCACTCCAACTATCTTTCGCTTCCTTCTTCAAACACCTGAAACAAGTAAACAACAACAAACAATAACCGTGATAATAGATAAATTGTAATTCAACCTACTTAACAAGTCGAGAAACATTAATCCATGAATATGTAAGATGACAAATCATGTAGGAAATCAATCGATAGTTGCATATATATTGAATTAAGAAGAGATTACAACCATTGACTTGACATTGTCATTCTCCTCTGACATAACCAGGTTGCCACACACTTCTGCTAGCATTCCATGATGGCCTCAACAACAATAGTTTTAAGGCTCTCCTCTTTAGGCTTCACTCCAAATCAAATCAAACTTCTCCCTCACACGACTAGAGAGATATAACTATGAATAGCTTGTTGTTTACTCCAAAATTAATTAGCACTAGCACACCAATATTAACACTCCAACATTAACACTAGCTTGTGCTTGGGAAAAAGGGAGGTTTATATAGGATGAATGGATGGGAGATGGATCCTCTTCTCATTGGAGAATGTCTTATCTCTTGAGGTAGTTCCATCATTATAGGGGAAAGGAGGCCAAACTGACATCCTTTACCCCATCCAACCAAACCATTTACCATACTTCCGTTACGAAGATTCTAGAGCTAGAAGCTTCGGCTCTTTATTTAAAAAACTTTCCATAAGAGGATCGGTGCAACTGGAACAAATCTCAGTCACTCCGATCAGCACTAGGGATAGTGTTAATCCCTGCATATCAGCATAAGGAGAACAAAGGCCCTTAGCATCGTTCTTGTAAACTGGGAAAAACAGAAGATTTTGGGGAAATGGTGCAAAAGGGAATTGTTCTGCTCATGAAGAGGGACACAATGGGAGTTTCTTCATGAAGGATAAGTAGATAGGGTTCATTGTAGAGGTCCTCCAGGTTCAAGGAACAGGGAGTATAGGGACAGTGACAAAATGTTGTGTAACAGATGCCCCCTAAAGCGTGAAGGCAGAACTAGAGTGAGGAATGAAATGCTTTATGAATCAATGCGGGGAACCGAAGTCTGTCGTCGGAAAACCTGCAAGCAAGTATAGATACATATACATAACTAAAAACTCTGTCAAATGATACATGAATCGTGGTATAGACACAACCACCTAAAGAATGATCATGTAAATGGATTCAGGCATGGGCGCAGCCATCCTATAAAGAGGATCATATCGAAACCAAGGTATGGTCGCAGCCATCCAAAAATGAGAAGGATCACATATGATAACTCATGGTATGGTCTTAGCCATCCATCTGAAAGATACATGCATATCAACATAACCATGTCACATCACTTCGAAACCTGGACTTTTTTTATCTGAGTCTAGGGTCATGCGCTCCAACACGACCCGATCAAAGTACAAATTCTAACATGTGAATAGATGTGTTGATGTCGAACATGATAGAAAGTGGCTTGAGTACCATTCAATGATGTAAACTATTAACAATCATGAGAGAAACCACTAATAATGACAATGGTCCTCAAGGTACTATCAGCACAATTCACGGAATGTGAATAGAGGCACTGAATTCGAACACCCGTGAAATCACTCAATCGAAATCCAATGATGTGAACATGTCGTCGAGTACGAAGAAATTGCCATTAGGGCATGCAATCTCTAAGGTACTGGAAGGGGGTCTCTCGGTTAACTTCTCAGATAATGAGTTAAAGTCGATGGGAAATGACCGTGCCAAAGGAGAGCCATAATGTTTCCCACATCATCGACACGAGACGAGAGGATGCAAAATGATTATGGATGATATAGAGAATCAGATGTAAGCGTAACTGCATAAGGAAAACTCTTGAACATATCGACGACATGATTAGAAGTTTGGTAGATTTTGGATCCATGTGATTGGTGGTCATGATGACATGGTAGAGATCAAATGTAAGGCAAAACTGAACAGCCCAACCCAAGAAGGTCAATGATACAAAGCAGGATATCCCAACTCGACACGAAGCAGAAAGTGTCATGTTCGAGAGTGAGTTGTCGCCACAACTGATTAGATTTCCAAATTTTCCCCCACCATTTCTGGCAGGTAACCCAATTATTTTTTAATCGCAAGCTTGAAGGGGATATCATATGCTTGCACTGTAAGTTCATCCTTCGGACGAATCCGATCTAGTAATTTTATCGAGCCCTAGGAAGGAGAAGCTCATGTTCATCATGATGACGAATCTGATGTCATTTAATAGTTTAACGAGTTTGACAAAGGTATAACTCGGTATCTTTTTCATATTTAGAGAGTTTGAAAAAGACATGGAAAAGAAAACTCCACATGGTCCCTTTTCATACGTTTGTGTCTCTCGAGCCCGAAAAGGTAGAAAACAATACTTGAGAGAACCACTTGACCATTTTAGTCAAGGAGTACCTTTTTCGTAAATAGTGCATCCCAGCCCGAAAAAGGGATAAACTTATACTAGGCACATGATGTTTTGCATCCGTTAACGAGATCAAAATGACAAGGGCTCGACTATCTTTTTGGTTTTAAAGGGTGGGAAAAAAGCTTGAAATCGGACCACCATTTTATTCTCTTTCACGAGTCAAAGGGGAAAAATACTCGACGATATTTTCATTTTTTACGAGTCAGAAAAGAGCTTAAAGGTGACTCGTCCTAGAGGAACGAGTGGTATAAAGGCTAGCAACTGGTTTCGACAATGGTGGAACTACTCAAAACATGTAATGGTCAAGAGGCTAGCTAATAATACCACTCATTGTTGTGGTTCCTAAGGAAAGGAAAAACAACCAAGTGCAAGCATATGACCAGCCAAAGAGATGGTGGTGATTGAATGAAATAACTAAGGCTCATGTAGCAAAAATTAGCTGATAAAAACAACAATCACGAGATGTAAATAGGGCATGGGTTCATTTTTACACAAGCTTAAACCATGGAGAACTCTGCTTGGATTCAGTTTCATGTTTAGACAAGCTTGAAATGAAAAAATATGCTTGCTATAAGTTTGCATGCCCCCAACATAATGACTCAATTCAAGGTACATGCCCCCCAAGCTTCATTTCATTCAGCAAGGTGGATGGAACGAAGGTTCACTCTCGAGATCCATGAAAGACTCAACTGGGATTTTACGATATCTTAATCAAAGACTCAATTTGGAAAAGGGATTTGCTTCATTTTTTAATGAGGTTGACATAGTAAAAGAACTATCCTCAAAACTTGTTGGGTGTGGAGCCTGATTATCTTCTATATTCAAAAGTACTGCCACATTGGACCCCAGTTTGGAATGGGGGCGGCAACGCCGCCCGTAAAATATTCGCTGCAGGGGGGGTCTAGGGGGGGGCGGCTGCGACCTTTGGGAGCCCCCCCCTGGCGGGAGGTTTCGGGGGCAGCGCCCCCGAAGCTAAAAACAGCTATAAAATTGCCTTGTAAAAGTATAGTAATTTCTAGTCAATCTGGGCCGTTCATTAGGTGGATGATCTGACGATAGAACTTAAGCTTAGTTTAGGGTTTTTTGCCCTAGAAGGCAACCCCTCTCTTTGTATGAGGGCATTGTATTTGATGCTGTGAGATAGATGTGTATTCTGTGTGAGCGAGATACAGAGAGGTGAGACTGTGAGAGAAGACAGAGGATATTACAGCGGATTTGCTGTAGGTTGTGTCTCTTCATTTTGCTGGATAATATAAAGGAAGGACTGGCTGTTTGGGGTGGACGTAGCCCAAACTGGGTGAACCACGTATATCTGTGTCTCTCTTGTTTTGTGCGTTTTATGTGTTTATATTTCTGCAATATTTTATGTGTTCCATTGCTCCGTAATATATAATTTTCTAACAACTGGTATCAGAGCCGAAGGTCTATTTGGCTGATAAACTCGCAGGAAAAAAGGGTTCCTAGTTCGAGTGGGAGCAATGGCGGAAAATGGTAAGTTTAGGGTCGAGAAATTTAACGGCCAAAACTTCTCGCTGTGGAAGATGCAGATGGAAGATTATCTGTATCAGAAAGATCTATACCTACCATTGGGCGGAAAAACAAAGCAGCCGAAGGATATGGACGATGAAGAATGGAACCTTCTCGATAGAAAGGCACTCGGAACAATACGGCTGTGCCTTGCAGCGTCGGTCACCTTCAACATTTCGAAGGAAACAACGACAGAGGGTTTGATTAAGGCGTTGGAGAAACTATATGAAAAACCCTCGGCCTCAAACAAGGTATTTCTTATGAAACTGTTATTTAATATGAAGATGTCGGAAGGTGGATCTGTTGCAGATCATTTAAATGATTTTAATACTGTTACAAGTCAGTTATGTTCTGTAGGGGTAAACTTTGATGATGAAGTTAGAGCTCTGTTATTCTTGTGCTCATTACCAGAAAGTTGAATGGTTTGGTAATGGCCATTAGTAACTCCGTTTCTGGATCTAGTACTTTAAAGTTTGATGATGTTGTCGGTGCTATCCTTAGCGAGGAAATGCGACGGAAAAGCTCCGGTGAGACATCGGGAAATGCTTTGAGTGCAGAGTCTAGAGGAAGAAAATGGAAAGAGGAAAGAGCTCAGGATATCGCAGTAAATCAAGGAAAGGCAGATCCAAGTCCAGATCGGGGATAGTGTGCTGGAAATGCGGAAAGAAAGGACACCTAAAGAAAGACTGTAGATCTCGGAAGGGAAAAGAAGGAGATTCACAGCAAGAAAACAATCATGAAGCAAATGTGACAGGTGAGGTGTTACAAGATGCTTTGATTCTTTCTTTCGAAAATATTACTGATTCCTGGGTGGTAGATTCAGGGGCCTCATTCCATGCCACACCTGATAAGAAATACTTTCATGACTATGTTCAAGGAGATTTTGGACAAGTTCGTTTGGGTGATGATAAACCCTGTAAAATTGTTGGAATGGGTAAGGTTCTTGTAAAACAACAGAATGGAAACCAATGGCTACTAAAGGAGGTAAGGCATGTTCCAGATCTAAAGAAAAATCTGATTTCAACAGGGCAGTTAGGCGGTGAAGGTTGTGTGACAACTTCCAGATAAATCTGGTAGGTCACCAAAGAGCCCTGGTAATAGCAAAAGGCGAAAAGCGTGGGTACATTGTATTTATCAATGGCATATTCTAACTCTGTTAAGCTTTAACTTCCAAGACAGATGAGCATTATGGCATCATAGGCTTAGACACATGAGTGAAAAAGGGATGGAGATTCTTCACTCAAGGAATTTGTTGCCGGGTTTGAAGAATGTTGATTTGGACTTCTGTGAGAATTGCATTTATGGAAAACAGAAGAGAGTCAGATTTCTCAGAGTTGGAAAGAAAAGAAGAATGAAAAATTGGAGCTTGTGCATACAGATGTATGGGGACCTGCTCAGGTATCATCTCTCGGTGGCTCTCGTTATTATGTTACTTTTATTGATGATGCAACTAGAAAAACTTGGATTTATTGTATTAAGAATAATTCTGATGTATTTGATACTTTCAAGAAATGGAAAGCTTTGGTTGAGATTGAGACAGGAAAGAAATTGAAGTGTCTTAGATCAGACAATGGAGGTGAATATTGCAGCAAAGAGTTTGATAGGTACTGTTCAGAACATGGAATTCGCAGACGGAAAACAGTTCCAAGAACACCACAAGAAAATGGTGTGTCAGAAAGGATGAACAGGACAATCATGGAGTGTGCAAGGTGCATGAGATTGCATGCAGGTTTGCCTTTACAGTTTTGGGCAGATGCTGTAGATACTGCTGTTTATCTAATAAACAGAGGGCCTTCAAGTTCCTTGGATGGTGGTGTTCCGGAGGAAGCATGGACAGGTAAAAAGGTAAACTACTCTTTTTTTAAGCCTTTTGGTTGTGAGGCCTTTGTCCATATTGATAAAGAAAATAGAACAAAGCTTGAGGCAAAGTCAAAGAAATGTACCTTTATTGGATATGGTGTTAATGATTATGGTTATCGCTTATATGATTATGAAAA